>JAWQFJ010002958.1:25911-65911 GCA_034096865.1 Theodoxus fluviatilis | reverse complement strand
GTTGAGCTAAATAATTCGTTTCTCAACGATATTCCAGAGATAAAACTGACACGATGAATGATGCTAACTCCATTTTAAACTCGCAAAATTCAATCTGTCAAAGTAACATGAGCGTTGTTACTCTCTGTTTACGGTACGCTCCGCCATCATAGGAATGCGTAGACTGTATTTCTTTAGTCTGATTGGTCAAAATTAGCACCCAGGAAAGATAACTCCAAAGTATATAGGTCTCACAACGGTTCGAGGTCTGCTAGAATTATTTCAGTGAAGATGGACAGTCTGTCCGATCTCTTTCAGGAAGCCGAAAACTTCGAAAAGCTTGGGAAAAGCAATGAAGCATTCGACAAATACACGTCTTTTATTGAGAGAGCATCTGCAGCCGTTCCATCTGTTCCGGACGGTGACACATCGAAGGAAATGTAAGACATCAGATTTTCTCTGTTTTACTTCTAGTAAGTAAATAGGCCTATTTCATGAAAGCTGTGGTTTTTCCTAGTGGAAGTAGAAATCGCAGAGCCATAATAATGTAAACTGTGCTTGTTTAGTTTCGTGTCCTGGAGTTAGTATTATATGCTTGTGGTGCAGGCGGAGAAAAGTAGCCCTGGCGTACAACAACCGAGGGTTCATTCGATACAACAGAGTGGACTTTACTGAGGCGGTGGAGGACTACACAAGGAGCATTGACGCCGATCCCTCCAAGCCCTTCACCTTCTACAACCGTGGACTCATCCACTACCGCCTTGGTAAGACTTACCTCCTGCCCTCTCATGTTATGCAAATTTGGACCCATCCACTGTTTAACAAGGACGTACATTTCTAAAAAATAAAATGAACCAGAAGTGTCAAGGTATCATTGGAAAACTACCTATCATTGATCTTTTGTCTTTCCAATAATTTTAAACTTCTTTGTATTTCACAGTCATAGAGGCAATCCTACATCCTCTTTAAATGCCACAACCCAGCAACAGCAATAACAACAGCAGCAGTGGCAAGAGCAACAGCAGCAGCAGTACCAAGGACAACAGCAGTGACAGCATCAACAGGCTAAACAACAACTGAAGCAGCAACAAGAACAACATAAGGAACTAAGCAAAATGTTTTTTGTACAATGCTGATGATAAAATTTATCACGCTTTTCCAATATTTCATCCATTAAGGATTGCTGTTGCTGCAGTCCACTTGATTGAGGTTAATTTCTTTTAAACACTTGCTCAGGAATACTTTGCACAGAAATGATTTGACAATGATGGAATGGTATGTCTGCAGGTCGGTTTCCCCTTGCCATAGAAGACATGAAGAAAGCCCTGGCTCTAGATCCTGGCTTTGAATCAGCCTCCAAGTGTTTGGAGCAGTCACAGATTGACCTGGAGAGGAGGAAGACCTCGACAGGGTGACCAGTCGAAATCATCATGGTGTGGTGACTTTCACCTGGGTGCTCATTGCCTTGAAGGACTTGTTTGCCTGCTCTTCTTCCTGTGTCAGCCCTGGAGCACCCTCCTTGTTAGGCTTGCAACCCTGCACTCTGCAGATCCTGTGGAGATTTCAGTCTGCAGTACCAAAGGAAATCAGCTTCAGGTGCATTTCTCTGGGAGTGATGATTTGCTTGTTAGTTTTGTAAAGCTGGCACTTGCTCGGTGAGGGGTAATACTGATGAAGTGATACAACCAGGGAGAATGATTAGGGATGGATATTCAATGACACATCAGGTTTTGGCCACCTCGTAAATGCCTTATGCAAGGGTAAGGGTGCATATTACTGTTCATGAGAGATTTGTGTGAAATCATGATATTTTGACAGAAATAATGCCATTTCTGCCGCTGTAGCGAACCAGGAGGCCAAACTGATGTTTGTATGAGGAAACCATTTCCTTGTTGTTGAACTGTGAAATCCTGTCACTTGGGCACTGCTGTGAATGATGGGTAATTTTTTTTACCTGTAAAGGCTTTGTTAATGCAATATGTGATTGTGACATATGTATTTATGAAACCAGATAACCTTGCTATCATCACACCTGCCATATCATTTCACACTTTGTGTCAAAGTGACATCAATAGATGCACCTCTATGTATACACGCTCCTGTGATATTTCTCATTTGTTTACAGTGTCCTTCATGTTATCATTATAAAGATTGAATAAAGGGGACAATGTATGCTGCTCCAAGAAATATACCACTTAGTGATGCATGGCATGCAGCAGTGAGCATACCAGTGTGTGCATGCGAGTGTGTGTGCATGTGAGTGTGTGCATGCGAGTGTGTGTGCATGGGAGTGTTTGCATGTATGGACATCCGTGCTGCATCTCAGGAGTGCAATGAGTTGTAATGTGGCAAACAGGTGATTTTGTGTGGTTCTCGAGAACAACAGAGCTCTATTGCTGTTGGTCGGTGGAGAAAATTTCAATGCTTTTTTTAAACACTCCAACATGAACCCTTATCCTGGTGCTAAAACGGTGACGTTATGGGCTGCCAGTGGTGCTAAAACACAAGCAAATTGAGCAACACGCACACCTTTCATTAACTTTGAGATTGCTGATGAACCGTTACAGATAGACACATAAAATAAAAACACAAAATGCTTGAAATTGAATGAACAATATTTAGGTGTGCAGTTTATAGTCTTTATTCAAATCCTGATTTTTTTGTCAAATTTTAAATGGTAAACATTTGTGTGTTTTTCACTCCTGGAGAAATAAAACTGGTAAATCACTATGCAATAGTGGGTAAATACCCTATAAACCCTACTGGATGTTTGCTTTATCATCTGTGCATACTAATGTATCATTCTCTTTGACCAAAAATGCACTTTTTAAATTACAATGCAAATTCGATGAGCCATGTATTAGAGAGGCAAAATGAAGTAATTCTGATTACCTATACTCTTCCATCTCTTATGCAATATTCTTCATATTATTGCAAATGTAGAAACTGAATAGCATCAATATGTGGATAATTCAGCATGAAAACAGTCTGCAGTAAAGTTTGTCTCCTACACATGTCCACCTAGTTCTGCTATCTGAAAGAGTTATCTACATGGCCGTATTTTGAACAACGGATTAGTCTTGTCGTCGAGCACGTTGTCTGCCAAGTGCAGGTTGCTCAGTATTCCTTGGAAACGTGTGAGCGACATTGTCTGACCAAAAAACAGAGTGGCATCGACTTCATCTGTGCTCCAATATGCTGGGATGAACGATTTCACAACGATACCCATGAGGATCACGAGAGCAAGGAATGTTTACATTTCGTCACAGCTGACAGGCAACCAGCGTAACAATCGCGAATGAGGAGACGGCTCGATCGTTGCTTTCCAGTTAGTTTCCTCTCAGCATACAAGTTTGTTTTCTCCACAAGCAAATCAAAAACTGTATCATCCAGGAATAGATTGAAAAAGTCAATTAGCTCAGCGTCAAGAGTTGATCTCCGCGAGAAGTTTCAACTCACCGGTGAATGACGCGATTAGCGGCTCATCAACTGTTCGCATCCACCCCTCTTCTCCTACCTCTCGATCACTCGCAGCTTGAGAGATCGGCATTCTAGAACTAATTACAGCTTGCCTGATTATTTCATCCAAAGTTTCCTCATCATCTTCATCTTCGGCAGCTGAAGGATTAAAGTCTTCGAACAGATTTCGCGATCGCGACATGCTGACTCGAGCTTCCGCTTCAATTCGAACGGGATAGACCATAATTTCTGCTATAACGCACATAAAACCACCCCGATCGTTGATTGGCCAAGCTGTAGACTGTAGAGAAACCTCTTCTGCATGAACTGGAGTCAGTAAACGTAGAGTTATATGATAGGCTTGTACTTGGAGAGAGCAACAACGCACGTGGTGTCAGAAACGACATATGCCGCGCTAACCAGTGGCGGACCACAAGGGCTAGCGCGGCAAATGCCGCGCTAACCAGGATAAGGGTTAATTTAAGAAAATGACGTATGACATTACATATTGGTGCCTCTACCAAACGATAAGTGCACAATACCCAAACACATGGGATATTTGTTTAAAAAATCTTTAATTCAGTAGAACAGTGACAACATGAAGTTTCTCAATGGAATCTATGTACAAGGAAAAAATGGTCAGCGCCACATCAATACACCCAACACTTTCATTCCATGACGAGTCGTTCTACGTTCTTAGTCCCACATTCATCTCGCAAGATGCAAGTGGCAGTTCCTCACGGCTGGAGTCTAGTGCTACCTTGACTTTTGGACCCCAGGGTCATCTCTTGAATGCACGTGAAGTAATGTAGAGCCTCCTCTCTCACTTCCATCCAAAAAGAATTGATTTGTATAAAACCCTACATTCTTCCTCTGTTGCAGTTTTCATGCTGCAGGTCATTTCCCTTAAGTTCAGGGACACGTTGCTTTATAGCTAGCATCTTGCAAGGATCTTGCAGGAAACGTGAGGTGAAGGCGTTTCCCACAGTGTCTCACTCATAAGGACGCACTCGCTCACAGGGAGGTTTGTTGAAAAAGCTTCAGAGATACTTGGCTGCAACTAGCTGCAGAGGCCCAGATGACCCAAAATGGCAGAGAGGTGCCAATTGGGTCTACTTTCATAGACGGCAGTGCCTGTAATGCACTTCTCACTGTCTGAGAATGGAAAAGTGTACATACACTGAAGTATTTGCTGTTCTAGTGTTCATTTGTATTTTTTTAGGAGTATGTATACTATGTTAATTCTGGCCAAACACTGTCAACATTTTTAATCTTTGCGTACATGAAGCACCGTACATGGCCACTCACTGAATTATGTCCATTGAATTGCTCTGGAGTGTATCATGGCACAACAGCTTCAACAAAATTGTCTACAATTAAACCCAGGTTGCTTTCTTTTCTTTGAAAAGATTCCTGTGCCATTTGAGATGACACCATGGTATATTCTATCAATAGAAAAACTGCTGTGATTTCTGTATTGTCGGTAACTTCGTCTATCGGCAACTTCTTCACCGACTCTCACACCAGGACGCTGCCATGTCCTCTTGGACTTGGTACTGCAAATTGATAACTGTCCATTTCTTGTGTCTTTCAATGCTTCCCTCGCTCTTGGCTTGCTCGCAAGGAACATACTAGCACACGCAACACGCCCCCCAGTACTATTCCCATGCAAGTTAACCATCCCACTACAAAGATTTAACTTTGAACCCAAGTCTTGTCTATCCCACTTCAAGCAGCCAATGTAATTGTCCTCGTTTTAAGTTTTATTTACTTATTTCTCCTACATCGTCCTCATCATTACATCACCTTCATTAATACAACACGGGGGTGGGGAGGCTCCCCAAGTACAGTCTCTGCGGTAATCCATCTCCCTTTCCCAGGCCTCAACCTTCGGCCCACTCCTGGTGTGCAAGCCAACTTCTCTTCTGCGCCATTTCAGTGATGCACGTTGATCCCAAAACTCCACCCAGTGGTCCCCGCCCCCATTTCAGTCCCCTTATTCCCATCTCCTCGAAACCTTTACCTCCCCCCCCCCCCCCCCCCCCCCCAGTGCTTAAGTCCAATCTTCTTTTTTTTTCAATGGCAGTTCTGGCAGCATGGATCTGTCTTCCAGGCATGAGTGTCTTTTCATTCAATTTCCCCCAGGAAGATCCTCTTGTCACTGGAGCAGGACATGACTGCAAACACAGGTAGGACAGAGTGAGTGACGTGGCAAGCAAAACATTCCACGTATTATATTGAAAACAGTCGCCATCATCATCATCATTGTCAATCATCATTGTCAATCATCATCATCATCATGACCTCAAGTTTTGTTTTTTTCTTCAGAAAATTCTTTTCGGGGATTTTTACTCCTGGTTGCTGCTGTGTGACCAGTTTTACTCCTAGGAAGGAGAGACTGATGGATGGATGGTGGATGGATGGAGTTACATGGCCTATCAGCCTCTGTAGGCTATGCAAGGCCAATGAGCATGAACATCACTGGAACTGGAAGAGAGCAAATCAAGTCACAATGTCCCTAGTTATTCGCCCCTAACAAATCATGTAGGGAGATACAGCAGCACAGTGTCCAAGGATTCATCTTTAGGATCTATGCAACTTTAACCCCTTCCCTGCCATATATATTGCACACCATATGCCAAGGAATTTTCTCACGTTTTACTGTACTAGTGTTTGTCATATCACAATTTTCCAGAGCGCTGAACATAGCAGAGAGCTGAGTCATTTGTAGTTGTCTCCCTTTCATGACATTGCTTCGTTAGAAGCCCAAACATTTTCTGGGACCTAGTGAAGCTCTGACAGTTCGAGGTCCGTAAAATATTTTGGGTGTGACAGGGAAGGGGTTAAATATTGAACCCACTAGTGGCAAGCAACTGCAGGTGGAATGGTCTGACTGATCCACAGAGCCCCTCAGATGTGGACACTTTGCTTGGGAAGGGCAGGGGAAACAAAGATGTTTGTTTGCTTGGAAAAGTGGGCAATGTGGCAGGCAAAGACGGAGATAAATCCAGTTAAACTGCATGTAATGCAGTGATGTCGAGAATCCTTCAGACAACACCTCTTGGCACTTTTGTGAATGTTCATTTCCCACTCCAGAAACCCACAGAGATGGACGACGACCTCAAAAGCAGAACACACAGAAACTGCCCAACACTAAGCACTGTCGGGAGAACTATTTGTAAAGGTTGCAATTTCATTTAGCAGTTTTTGCCTGTTCATGGGTTCTGAATAGTTCACCGCCATTTACTCTCCTTTCAAAGAGCATACTGCTCAATTCTACAATGATGTCTGACATCAGACAGAAAGCCACAGACTGACAGACAGACACACATATGCGCACAGAAACTTATGCACACACAAACACAGAAACGGATGGACATACAGGATACGCATTGTCAATTACCAGCACAATCTCCACTCAAAGGGAGTATTCCAACCTGATGCTTACTCACTCCCACACCAAGGATTCATCACAATGCAATGCATCTCTACTTCCCTCAAAATCAAATGCATACAATTCTACTCTTGGGTGGGGAGAGATAATGTGAATGAAGCACATCTTTCTTTCTGCCACAAAGTTTTCAACATTCTCACACACACACACACACACACACACACACTCGCACACAAACCCTAGCCTCCACGTACCTATGGGTTCCTGGGGGTGGAAGTCCACTTCGTTGACAGAACCCTGGTGTCCAGGCAGCTTGTAGAGGATGCGGCGCGAGGTGGTGTCCCAGACGTACACGAAGCGGTCTCCAGACCCTGCGGCCACCTTGCTTCCATCAGGGGCCCAGGCACAGCGCAGCAGGTTCTGAAACAGCAGCAGTGACACTGTCAGTGAGGGGTGCCATGAAATCCTACAAACCATCACAACCATCCATGTTGGTTATTCCATTAGAGAGATATTGTTACTACCTTCATCAAGGAGATCATGTTTTTCCCTTGGTTAGTTCATTTATTAGTGTGTTTTTGGGAGGAAAAAAACCTCCTAAAGTTCAAAACGAAATCTGAAGAAATTTGGTGCAAAAGTGCAGGCTATACCCAGGGAACAATCCGTACTTTTTGGAGGTTATACGTTGTCATTTTGGAATAGGAAGTGGAAAGAGAGATTTTGTCATGCATGGTGAAGTTGATGACATCTAACTATTGATTGTGCCGGCGCATCTGTTCCACACTCAAAAGACTGCTAGTAGGGGCTAAAATGAACTAAACTTCATAGCATCAGGCCTGACTAGCAGAACATCCTGCCTGAATTATACAGACCATGGAAGAGAAATGGTGGCTTCCTTGGTGGAAGTTTGCACTCTAAAATTGCTCTCTAGTTATCATTTTTTTAAATCAGCTACAAAAGAGACAAATCCCAGATTTCAACAGGTACAAGCTGAGAGCTTCCTTGGTAACTTCAGACTTCCAGTTTTCTGATTCCATTTCCTGGGGCCCCCCAGTTCCTGAGAATGAGTCAGATCTGATTATGTTGACATTGCATTTCAGCAAGTGTCATCTTCAAATTCTCATGGACACATTGTTAAAGGGAATGCAAATGATGTAGAAAGTCCTGTTCCCCAGTCGGAACTTTGGACCTTCAGAAAATGGCAAGACTGCCAGAGAGAGTTACTGCTCCCAGTGAGTAATTCAGTTGCAATTCAGTATCCGTGTCCAAGATGCTGTACTACAAATGCTGATTAAAAAGACACACACACCACACACACACACACACACCAGACACGCAAAACACACACACACACACACACACACACACAGAGAAAAATCACTTAATCCCTTAAGAACTTAAGAAGTGTAATTATACAGTTGATTAGTATGAAATTAATTCAACATTTTTCCTTCAATGACAATGTTTTCTTAATCGAAGACTGGATTCCCTGAGTACTCATAGGGCAGCATGCATTTCATTGATTACCTTCATTTTTTTCCTTCTTTTTTAGCATGACTGAAAAAAGTATAGAGTCAGCAGAAGGAAAGAAATTGAGTCAGTCAGGTTACAATGACCACAGTTTTATATATTTTTTCCTTATCAATAGTTCTGTCAAGGGTGCATTTTGACTTCACCCCCCCTGTGCACTCTCTGCACCGACCTTCACCCTCCCTGTACACTCTCTGCACCGACCTTCACCCTCCCTGTGCACTCTCTGCACCGACCTTCACCCTCCCTGTACTCTCTGCACCGACCTTCACCCTCCCTGTACATTCTCTGCACCGACCTTCACCCTCCCTGTACACTCTCTGCACCGACCTTCACCCTCCCTGTACACTCTCTGCACCGACCTTCACCCTCCCTGTACACTCTGCACTGACCTTCACCCTCCCTGTACACACTCTGCACCGACCTTCACCCTCCCTGTGCACTCTCTGCACCGACCTTCACCCTCCCTGTACACTCTGCACTGACCTTCACCCTCCCTGTACACACTCTGCACCGACCTTCACCCTCCCTGTACACTCTCTGCACCGACCTTCACCCTCCCTGTACTCTCTCTGCACCGACCTTCACCCTCCCTGTACTCTCTCTGCACCGACCTTCACCCTCCCTGTACACTCTCTGCACCGACCTTCACCCTCCCTGTACTCTCTCTGCACCGACCTTCACCCTCCCTGTACTCTCTCTGCACCGACCTTCACCCTCCCTGTACACTCTCTGCACCGACCTTCACCCTCCCTGTACACTCTCTGCACCGACCTTCACCCTCCCTGTACACTCTCTGCACCGACCTTCACCCTCCCTGTACACTCTCTGCACCGACCTTCACCCTCCCTGTACACTCTCTGCACCGACCTTCACCCTCCCTGTACACTCTCTGCACCGACCTTCACCCTCCCTGTACACTCTCTGCACCGACCTTCACCCTCCCTGTACACTCTCTGCACCGACCTTCACCCTCCCTGTACTCTCTCTGCACCGACCTTCACCCTCTCTGTACACTCTCTGCACCGACCTTCACCCTCCCTGTACACTCTCTGCACCGACCTTCACCCCCCTGTACACTCTCTGCACCGACCTTCACCCCCCCTGTGCACTCTCTGCACCGACCTTCACCCTCCCTGTACACTCTCTGCACCGACCTTCACCCTCCCTGTACACTCTCTGCACCGACCTTCTCAAAGGTGTGCTGGTGTCCCTGGATGATCTTCACACAGCGCTCCTGGGGAGCAAATGGCCGAACATCCCAGATGCGCACTGCAACAGCAAACATGTCATTGCTTAGCAAAACAATGGCTCTGTTGCTAGTTTATGTCTGTAGCATGCCTATAGGTAAAACACACTCACTCACTCACACACACACACACATTCACTCATACACAGACACACAAACAACAAACACACACACACACAAACAACACACACACACACACAAACATAATTCATTACAATGATGATGGCTGGTTCCTTGGGTTCAAGGATCACTGGGAAGGAAGTCTCTGGTGACTGTGTAGGCCAGTCTTTGAGCGCCACACTCTGGCACACAGTGGGCATGGAAATCTCTGGGTAGGGGGGCTCTGAGTAGGGGGGCTCTGGGCAGCCCATGTTTTCCTCCGTCTGCTTATCTTCTACAGCCTCTCTTCTAGCTGTTTTGAAGGCCTCAGGGCCTCACTTATACAATGGCCTCCAGGGGTCCCTGTGGGGCGCCTCTGTCAAATTTGTCCTGGCATAGCTCTCCACAGAGCACAGCTCTCCACAGAGCACAGCTCTCCACAGAGAACAGCTCTGGGCAATCATGTGCCCTCTATGTGTGACACTTCTAACCTTCCTCTATTCGCCGTTAATTAAAAGCATTGCATGTGATAACAAAGACACTGTTCTCTGCAAACTTCTACTTAACAGCTGCAGGTCTCCACACTTCACACTATCACCATCACTACTGCACAGCATGGCTATCACTATCACAACTGCACAGCATGGCTACCACCATCACTACTGCACAGCATGGCTATCACCATCACTACTGCACAGCAAGGCTATCACCATCACTACTGCACAGCAAGGCTATCACCATCACTACTGCCCAGCATGGCTATCACCATCACTACTGCACAGCATGGCTATCACCATCATCATCACTACAGCCCAGCATCATTATCACCATCACTACTGCACAACATGGCTATCACTATCACCATTATTACTGCACAGCATGGCTATCATTATCACCATTACTACTGCACAGCATGACTATCACTATCACCATCACTACTGCACAGCATGGCTATCATTATCACCATTACTACTGCACAGCGTGGCTATCACTATCACCATCACTACTGTATTTAAATAAACCTAGATTTCTCCGTCCCTTGTGTTGTTAGCTTTGGTTTAAACGTCTACGACGGGCCAAAGCAAAAAGACAAAAAGTATTTACAGGAACTTTCCAACCCTTCAAACTTGTTTAGAATATATATCAGTTCCTGCCAGCCCACCCCCCAGTGCTCTCCCGTCTTGCATGAGTACACGGTCAGACCCTCAGCCTCTACTCGCTTGTTGAAACCATGTCTTTTGACAGGCGGAGATGGGCGAGCATGCTTTGGGGTTGGACGATGTGTGAGGCGCAGTGCCGTGGTTCTATCCCTGGGACGGAGAAATCTAGGTTTATTTAAATATCGTGACAATGTGGGATGTTATATTGGTTGCAACCTTGTGTCGTTAGCTTTGGTTTAAACGTCTATGACGGGCCAAAGCAAAAACGACAAAAAGTATTTACAGGAACTTCCCAACCCTTCAAACTTGTTTAGACCATCACTACTGCACAGTTTGGCTATCAGCATCACCATCACTACTGCACAGCATGACTATAACCATCACTACTGCACAGCATGACTATCACTATAACCATCACTACTGCACAGCATGGCTATCAGCATCACCATCACTACTGCACAGCATGACTATAACCATCACTACTGCACAGCATGACTATCACTATAACCATCACTACTGCACAGCATGGCTACCATCACACCAACAACAAGACAAAGAACGACAGCTCACATGTGTTGTCCATGGAGTTGGACAGGAGGTAGGACCCGTCGGGACTGAGGCGCAGTCCAGTCACGGTGTCCGAGTGTCCGCGCAGCTTGTACAGAATGTCATTCTTCCTCAGGTCCCACACCTATGGGGACACAACAACAACTGCGTTGTACAGAATGTCATTCTTCCTCAGGTCCCACACCTATGGGAACACAACAACAACTGCGTTGTACAGAATGTCATTCTTCCTCAGGTCCCACACCTATGGGAGCACAACAACAACTGCGTTGTACAGAATGTCATTCTTCCTCAGGTCCCACACCTATAGATGGGAACACAACAACAACTGCATTGTATAGGGAAAGTGTGAACATTTCACCTGTACAGTATCTTAATATGACAGCCACTGTCATGGAGAAGGGACATCTTCACAAACATGACAAGTTCAAGAACTGGACTGTGTCCACGCTGCAAGAGTTAAAGTGGGTGTGCTGAGGGCAAAACAACAACAACAACACAGTTAAGTTTAAGGTAATATGACAACACCCCTGCCCCCCCCCCAAAAAAAAAGGGGTCAATCAGGCTTTTTTTCCCCCCATGGGAGGCCAGGTTGAAGAAATGTCATACAAAAACAATTCATCATGATTGTCATCATCGACATCATCATCACTCCCTGTGCATTTCTTTGTTTTCTCTTTTACTTCTGCTTCCCATTTTACCCTCCTCATCCTTCTTACATCATTTTCTTCTGCTGTCCAGCCCACACCAACCAACCTTGATGTCGTTGTCGATGCCGCCAGAGATGACCTGCTCAGCAGTGTCGTTGAAGCAGACAGAGGTGACCTGGTAGGTGTTCTGGAAGGACTGCAGCACCCCCTTCTTCCTGGCATCCCACAGCTACAGGGAGGAGGAGGAAAAACAGAAAGGTTACAGAGATTCATTATGTCATAGGCAAGCAAGCCAATCCAATCCTCTTTTTTTCTCTCTTCTTTTTCTCTGTATCAAATTATGTAAAGATATAAAATCTCTGCTCATGAAACAAAACAGAGACTGCAGGTGTCCTCATTTTATTTTTTTACACATGTACATGCTTATGCAATCATTCTTCAGACTCCTAGATATGACACATGTACACACTTGTGCAGGAGAGAGCACTTGCATGCACACACACACACACACACACACACACACACACACACACACACACACACACACACACACACACACACACACACACACAAATACACACACACACACACACACACACACACACACACACACACACACACACACACACACACACACACACACACACACACACACACACACACACACACACACACACACACACACACACACACACACACACACACACACACACACACACACACACACAGGGCTCCCTTCAACAAACAATGCTAAACCTTCATACCCATATGGAATCAAGACTTGTACAATACAAACTTAAGCAGCTGCTCACAAATGCTAAAAACAATTCCATAACAATCTCATCTATGACAATGGAAATGACAATGTCTATGCTGGAGCTGATGATGACAAGGATGACAAACTTGTTCACAGACGAAAATCAAAGGAGCTCCCATGAGGTTGAGGAAAACGGTGCAGTGCATTTCAAGCGAGAGACCAATGCAGTTCGCACCTTGATGGTTCCATCATCGCTGCCACTACACAGCAGCTGCGGGCCTCTGCGAGTGGGGCAGACGGAGTTGACAAAAGACTGATGGCTCTTTAGCTTTCGAACTCTGTCACCTGATTCCGTATCCCACACCGCCAACGTCTTGTCTGTGGAGGCTGAGAACAGCATGCTGAAAAGAATGATAGTTAAAAAACTGATGAGGACAACATTGTCTGGATTATTACAATGACGAAAAGCTGCAAGACATCTTCACTCTATTCTGCAAGAAGGATATGCTGTTTTTGTCTGAACTGGCTCAAACACCCTTTTTGAAGGTTTTTCACAACAGAACGGAGAACCTATTGTATGGGACGAAGAAGCTATCAGAAAAGGACCAAGGCAGAGAAAGGAAAGTTGATATCTTTTATAAATTTGCCCTATTTTGATGTTGGTGGAAAAAAAAAAGCCTATTGGCCCATTTTGCCAAAAGGCAAAGCAAAGACTCTAATAGTTTTTTCAAAACTTTTGATTGACCTCAGCATTTTCGCCCCAGTCGCCATTATATCTGGATTGGGTAGATTTAATGAAAAAAGTCATCAGATATTAAAACATTTGGGGAGAGTTCCTTAGTCGGTCCAAACTTGTGGACTCATCCAAGGAAAGGGGCGTGGGAAAGACAGAGAAGCTTACAGGCCACACAAGTGGACTCATCCAAGGAAAGGGGTGTGGGAAAGACAGAGAAGCTTACAGGTCACACAAGTGGACTCATCCAAGGAAAGGGGTGTGGGAAAGACAGAGAAGCTTACAGGTCACACAAGTGGACTCATCCAAGGAAAGGGGTGTGGGAAAGACAGAGAAGCTTACAGGTCACACAAGTGGACTCATCAAAGGATTTCAAGGGGTGTGGGGAAGACAGAGAAGCTTACAGGCCACACTTGTGGACTCATCCAAGGGAAGGGGTGTGGGGAAGACAGAGAAGCTTACAGGCCACACTTGTGGACTCATCCAAGGAAAGGGGTGTGGGGAAGACAGAGAAGCTTACAGGCCACACTTGTGGACTCATCCAAGGAAAGGGGTGTGGGGAAGACAGAGAAGCTTACAGGCCACACTTGTGGACTCATCCAAGGAAAGGGGTGTGGGGAAGACAGAGAAGCTTACAGGCCACACTTGTGAACTCATCCAAGGAAAGGGGTGTGGGAAAGACAGAGAAGCTTACAGGCCACACAAGCTGGCAGGCCTGATTGGCTTAGATTTTACAAGGTTTTATCAAATCTTCAGATTCTGTTGTCACTTTTGGGGTGAATCACTGCAGATTCACTGTGGATTAACCCTCTGGACGCCATTAATTTTTCACGGATTTTACTCCCTGCAGCCAGTTATTTTCTGGACGTGCCCCAAAACCGAGACCCCTCTTCTGTTTAAAAATATACAATTATTTTATTATTTGCTATAGAGGCAAACTTTTTGGAGGAAAGATGGAAAATTGAATGCTCTCTCTGATAGACACACTGAAATTTATGTCCATGCAATACAATATGATTTAAAAATAAACTGAGACAACACAAATTAAAAAACGTGTCGAGTGACAGGCTGCCACTGACTCACTCGAGAATAAATTCCCGCATCGCTTCCTTTCTTCACCCTCACTTGACCAGCGTAGCGATTCGTTTTGTCGATCATCAAGTCAACGACTTTATTAGTTGAAATAGAGATAAAAAGCATCCGATTTAGATACCTCATCGGGCACATGTTGAGGAGAGTCCATGCGCGAATTTAGAAGTTACCGATCGAGGTAGACACGTTGTTGCGCGATTTCAATTGCGCACGCTGGCTCAGAAATGATTGAGTTTGATTCTGATGAAGAGCGAATCTTTGAAATATTGTTCGATTCTGACTCGGAAGAAGAATTCCATGGCTTCACAGAGGAAGATTTGGTTGAGTTTGCCACAGCAACCAAGAGTGGTCACACGCAGACGGAATCTTAGACTGCGCTGGTTCAACTTCGATTTTGTCATCGGAGTCACTGTCTGCGGCAAACTCGACCAAATCTTCCTCTGTGAAGCCATGGAATTCTTCTTCCGAGTCCGAATCGAACAATATTTCGAAGATTCGCTCTTCATCAGGATCGAGCTGAGTCATTTCTGGGCCAGCGTGCGCGATCGAAATCGAGCGGCAGCGTGTCTACCTCGATCAGTAACTTAAAAATTCGATCTAAATTCGCGCACGTGCAGTGAAACAATATGGCGACTATTATTATGAAAGCGAGGCTCTTCTGTGCAGTCTCCATGCGTAGAGAGCTCTCACAATCCCAAGATTCATAGCAAACGTGCAGTGAAACAATATGGCGACTATTATTATGAAAGCGAGGCTCTTCTGTGCAGTCTCCATGCGTAGAGAGCTCTCACAATCCCAAGATTCATAGCAAACAGCGCCAGATTCAAACATGCCTATCAGTTTGTCGACTATAACCGCCGACGGCTGTGAGGGGAGGTAACTACTTCGGCGGTTATGACCGCCGACGATGCGCAGAGGGTTAACTGACCAAGATCACTTGCCAATCAGATGCTGTGGCCCGCCAGCTTGTGGGGCCCGCCAGCTTCATTGCCTTTCCCACTCCCCCTCTCCTCAGATGTGCCCACTAGTGTGGCCTGTCTATGGAATTTTCCTCAATATTTGTTGGTGCATGCTGGAGGCTGCACACCTGTTACAAATATACACTCACGTGTGGAAGATGTAAATATACACTCAGAAGAGGATGGAGACTTTTCATTCAGTTCTACATGTTCAAACTGCTGTCCCACCCTCTGGTCAAAGGGTTGCTGTAACTGCTGTTGTGGCTTCTCTTTAATGTCCTTCACATTTTCCTGTTGTCTTCTGACCAGATGTCCAGTCTAGATCTTCACCCCCCTCAGGCTGCCCACATCAACACACAAAAGTGGAGGGCAATACCAACCTTCCATCTGTGGCGAAGTCCAGCTCCATTATAGCACCATTGTGTCCCTTCAGCACAAAGAAGTTCTCACTAAACCTTGTATAAGAAGGATCAGAAATTCAGCATCAAATGAATCATAACATACAATAGTCAATAGCCATAAGCCTAAGAAAAACAAGATTTAAATGACAAAATCGATACAAACTGGACGAAATGACATTTTCAAGGCCTCACAGTTAGTAAACAAATGTTCCATCGAGCATGCTTTTCCACTTAAAATGCTGTACTAGTAACATGGTGAATGCCTATTTATTTTGAAAGGTATAGCTGATGTAGATAAGGAGAAAAACACACCTTAAATCAGTGAAAAAGGCTATTTCAAAAGCTAATGTATTGTTACAAACATGAACACAAAATGAGCAGCTGGTACAGTTCTCATATCTCCTGTTCTACTTTAGCTACAGATATCTATCACATATCAAACTGATTGTAGTGGCATCATGAAATCAAATACATCATTGTTATTAGCCACAATTTGTTTTCTAAACATAAATTATTTCATAAATGATAGGTCTCATCCACTGCAGAGAAACAAAGCAACAATAAATACATGTGTTTGTTTGTTTTGTTTTTAAACTATCCAGTGCTTTTTTTGGTTTTTAAACTTTCACAAAACAACTGCTGCAGTGAACATTATTTTCTCCTCTCACCTACAGAAACATAAATAACGCACAATATTTGTTTTGTTCTGATTACAAGCACTCAAGCCACTGAAAATAGCTACGCTGACCCTACATTGTGTTTACTGGCTTGTCAACATGGCGTCCGTTATCGAAGGAGATCGAGCGGTGATGAAAATGATGAAGTGTTAGAAGTGTGGATGGAAGAAGGGTCTGATACTGAAGATCTAGGTGGATTTGGACTTCTGAAGAAGATCTTGATGATTCTGACGCGGAAATAGTCCTAGTCAACGAGAATGCAGAGGTGACTGACGGCGAAGACGAATCGACTTCGTAGGTGACAGCGAAGACGAATCGACCGTCGCCATCGACGTCAGAGAGAGAGGAATAGATGGAAACGGTGTTTACAGCAGACACAGACATCAATTCGGATGCAGAGGATGCCAAAAACCTTCTCTACTCCTCCAATGAACTGTACCACACAAAAGAGGACTATGCCACTGAAAACGTCAAGTTCGTTTTTACCGGAAGTGGCGAATTGTCTTTTCATGCAACTTGATTTCTGTCTATAAACGTAAATTATTCAAATAATAATCAAAGATAGAGCCTCAAAATTAGTAGAGATGTATATTTATGCATTATAAAGCTTCCATCATAGTTTAGTTTCAAAATAACTAACAGAATTTGAGATCGAGTTCTCCGATGGGAACACGCTTCACAACCATTTCTTTGTGCATCGACCGGTTTCCATTTTCCATCAAAATAACAAGCATCTTCATATGTGTATCAAAATATACAAGCCATAAATGTTTCTAAATGCATCTGCTACAAATCCCTACCAAGAAATAGAGTCAAGCGTTGATATGCCGCAGTAAAATCAGCATCGCCACATGCCGTTTGAGTCGCCATTGAATCGTGTGAATCGGTCATGAAGAGATGAAAAAACGCGTGCGGGTTGACGTCGTTTTTCAAATGGAGCTACGCGTGATTTCGACCAATGATGCTCATTTTGGTATTATTATGCGCAGAAAAGATTCCTTTATATCGTGTTTAAAAAGATTACTGGCACTTGTGTGTACTTTCTGTGATATCTCAATCTTAAGTCAAAGTGTTGCATTAAAACCGTTTTTTGAAACATTTCTACTCGGAATTCCCGGTTGTAACTTATACGAAAGTAAAGCTGATGGTATCCCCTCTTCATTTGCATAAGTTATTTTTTTCTTCCAATCGTTTACGGCGAGCCCCACTAATTCTTCTGAACGTTGTGTGTTCGCGTGATCTGCCTCGCGGCGTGAGGCAGGCTCAACTGTCAGTGAAAATTCGTAGTTGGTGACCCGATACAAAGTGAACGCTTACATATAAATTCTAAACTAGCAAACAGACAAATAACACAGAGTTGTAGAGGAAAGAACACACTTTAATTGCATATAATTTTTATTGACACTTCTTGGCATTTTCTTGCAAAAAATGCCAGCTGAAGTAGGGCAAAATTGGACGAAATTTTCACTGCTTACAGTGAAACTGGGTCAGTGGTCTAACCTACTCATAGATCTCATGTTACTGCTAAGCAAATCATACTATAATCCATTGTTGTGAAAGATTTATGCATGTAGAAAAGTTGATGTTTTTATCACTGTTGTGGCCTTATGTAGCCCACGAGGCTGAAAGGCCCTTGAGATCCTTACCTCCATCTGGAGGCTCCATGCTAGTCCATCTGGCCTGAGCAGGCCTGGGTGTAAGGGACTCTCTTCAGGGTTGCTAACCTCTGTGCTGCACCTTTTGGAAGCAGGGCATATAAGAGCATGTATCTGCTTGCAGAGGAGGAGCACCTCCCCAAGGCCAACAGCTCTGGCAGCAGCGCACACAGCAGCGGCCACAGCAGCCCTGTACACAGTGAGGGCAAGGCCTCGTCTGCCCAGGCCTCCAGTCCCAAGGTAACCCCCTCTCCCACTCACTGTGTGCCAGATGTTCTCTTTTTTTGTCAGGCAACTTGCCCTTATGTTGTGGTTCAGCAATATCCTTGAAGTGCCTGTGATTCACCTTTGTTAGTAACCTGTGAGGAGGAGGAGGCGTCCAGCAGTTGAGGCCATTGTGTTTGTGCTCGGGGTGGTGCTACTGAGTGACTGGCCGTGGTGGGGTGTGCATTGCTTGAACGAAGAGAGGTCATAAGTAAGCTTTTCAAGTGTAGTTGCTGAACCAGAAGAAAAAGAATTATCTCTTCCTGACTGTATTCTGACCTCTTACTTGCGATTCACATAGGTATTGCGGCTCAACATATAGAAATCTGCGGTAAAAGGTCGGCTCATTGGGTGACACTATTCGTTGTCATTCCAGTGTAGTTGCTTGAGAAGGTAAGTGCTCTGCAGAGGTGGGCATTTTTACTTTTTCTTCCTGTCTGTCCCTGTTGTGCCTGGCCCTGTCCCCTGTCTGCTCTGCTTTTGGCATTCCCTCTGTCCAAGTGAGGTGTCTTCCTTTTGCTACTTACCTTTCTTTTTCGGATTCATGTAGTCAGTCAGTTTTCTCCTGCACAGCTCCGTGGTACAGTTGTAGGTAAACGTTCCGCTGTATGCTGGTAGGCTGTCACTCTGTTCTTTGTCTCTCTTTCTCCTATTTCCATCTTGAATCTTTGCAACCTTTGCTGCATATTTGTGACACGAGATTCATTTTCATGATGTTAAAACATTTTTTGGTTGCAGACAATCAGTTTTGTTACCTGAATTTTAAGTACACCTTGATAGGATTTTGTGCATATGTTAATGCATACTACCTTTCAGTATGTTTTTCCTCTCAGGGCTTTGAGTGCAGGTGTATCTTTGCAGTTTGTGTTTTTGGTGAGGAAGGGGGCAGCTAATGAATGCTCTTGAGCACCAGTTTGTAGAGTTTGCAGCCATGCCCGCGTTGTCTCCTTTGACAGCTCTGCCAGTGCCTTGACTTATATTCTGGTGTATTTTGGGGGTCGTTCCCACCTGTCGTTACAGAGTGCAGCCTCAAGGTCACGTTCCCGCTCCCAGTCCACCAGCAAAGTCCAGTCACACTCCCCATCACACAGCAGGCGGCGACGGTTGCCCGATCATAGCAGGAGACGGGGCAGGTCAAGTGTGAGTATCTTGTGTGGGTGTGACAAGGCAGGTGTGGGTATCATGGTGTGGGTGTGACAAGGCAGGTGTGGGTATCATGGTGTGGGTGTGACAAGGCAGGTGTGGGTATCATGGTGTGGGTGTGACAAGGCAGGTGTGGGTGTGACAAGGCAGGTGTGGGTGTGACAAGGCAGGTGTGGGTATCATGGTGTGGGTGTGACAAGGCAGGTGTGGGTATCATGGTGTGGGTGTGACAAGGCAGGTGTGGGTATCATGGTGTGGGTGTGACAAGGCAGGTGTGGGTATCATGGTGTGGGTGTGACAAGGCAGGTGTGAGTATCATGGTGTGGGTGTGACAAGGCAGGTGTGGGTATCATGGTGTGGGTGTGACAAGGCAGGTGTGGGTATCATGGTGGGTGTGACAAGGCAGGTGTGGGTATCATGGTGTGGGTGTGACAAGGCAGGTGTGGGTATCATGGTGTGGGTGTGACAAGGCAGGTGTGGGTATCATGGTGTGGGTGTGACAAGGCAGGTGTGGGTGTGACAAGGCAGGTGTGAGTATCATGGTGTGGGTGTGACAAGGCAGGTGTGGGTATCATGGTGTGGGTGTGACAAGGCAGGTGTGGGTATCATGGTGTGGGTGTGACAAGGCAGGTGTGGGTATCATGGTGTGGGTGTGACAAGGCAGGTGTGGGTATCATGGTGTGGGTGTGACAAGGCAGGTGTGGTATCATGGTGTGGGTGTGACAAGGCAGGTGTGGGTATCATGGTGTGGGTGTGACAAGGCAGGTGTGGGTATCATGGTGTGGGTGTGACAAGGCAGGTGTGGGTATCATGGTGTGGGTGTGACAAGGCAGGTGTGGGTATCATGGTGTGGGTGTGACAAGGCAGGTGTGAGGTATCATGGTGTGGGTGTGACAAGGCAGGTGTGGGTATCATGGTGTGGGTGTGACAAGGCAGGTGTGGGTATCATGGTGTGGGTGTGACAAGGCAGGTGTGGGTATCATGGTGTGGGTGTGACAAGGCAGGTGTGGGTATCATGGTGTGGGTGTGACAAGGCAGGTGTGGGTATCATGGTGTGGGTGTGACAAGGCAGGTGTGGGTATCATGGTGTGGGTGTGACAAGGCAGGTGTGGGTATCATGGTGTGGGTGTGACAAGGCAGGTGTGGGTATCATGGTGTGGGTGTGACAAGGCAGGTGTGGGTATCATGGTGTGGGTGTGACAAGGCAGGTGTGGGTATCATGGTGTGGGTGTGACAAGGCAGGTGTGGGTATCATGGTGTGGGTGTGACAAGGCAGGTGTGGGTATCATGGTGTGGGTGTGACAAGGCAGGTGTGGGTATCATGGTGTGGGTGTGACAAGGCAGGTGTGGGTATCATGGTGTGGGTGTGACAAGGCAGGTGTGGGTATCATGGTGTGGGTGTGACAAGGCAGGTGTGGGTATCATGGTGTGGGTGTGACAAGGCAGGTGTGGGTATCATGGTGTGGGTGTGACAAGGCAGGTGTGGGTATCATGGTGTGGGTGTGACAAGGCAGGTGTGGGTATCATGGTGTGGGTGTGACAAGGCAGGTGTGGGTATCATGGTGTGGGTGTGACAAGGCAGGTGTGGGTATCATGGTGTGGGTGTGACAAGGCAGGTGTGGGTATCATGGTGTGGGTGTGACAAGGCAGGTGTGGGTATCATGGTGTGGGTGTGACAAGGCAGGTGTGGGTATCATGGTGTGGGTGTGACAAGGCAGGTGTGGGTATCATGGTGTGGGTGTGACAAGGCAGGTGTGGGTATCATGGTGTGGGTGTGACAAGGCAGGTGTGGGTATCATGGTGTGGGTGTGACAAGGCAGGTGTGGGTATCATGGTGTGGGTGTGACAAGGCAGGTGTGGGTATCATGGTGTGGGTGTGACAAGGCAGGTGTGGGTATCATGGTGTGGGTGTGACAAGGCAGGTGTGGGTATCATGGTGTGGGTGTGACAAGGCAGGTGTGGGTATCATGGTGTGGGTGTGACAAGGTCATGGTGTGGGTGTGACAAGGCAGGTGTGGGTATCATGGTGTGGGTGTGACAAGGCAGGTGTGGGTATCATGGTGTGGGTGTGACAAGGCAGGTGTGGGTATCATGGTGTGGGTGTGACAAGGCAGGTGTGGGTATCATGGTGTGGGTGTGACAAGGCAGGTGTGGGTATCATGGTGTGGGTGTGACAAGGCAGGTGTGGGTATCATGGTGTGGGTGTGACAAGGCAGGTGTGGGTATCATGGTGTGGGTGTGACAAGGCAGGTGTGGGTATCATGGTGTGGGTGTGACAAGGCAGGTGTGGGTATCATGGTGTGGGTGTGACAAGGCAGGTGTGGGTATCATGGTGTGGGTGTGACAAGGCAGGTGTGGGTATCATGGTGTGGGTGTGACAAGGCAGGTGTGAGTATCATGGTGTGGGTGTGACAAGGCAGGTGTGGGTATCATGGTGTGGGTGTGACAAGGCAGGTGTGGGTATCATGGTGTGGGTGTGACAAGGCAGGTGTGGGTATCATGGTGTGGGTGTGACAAGGCAGGTGTGGGTATCATGGTGTGGGTGTGACAAGGCAGGTGTGGGTATCATGGTGTGGGTGTGACAAGGCAGGTGTGGGTATCATGGTGTGGGTGTGACAAGGCAGGTGTGGGTATCATGGTGTGGGTGTGACAAGGCAGGTGTGGGTATCATGGTGTGGGTGTGACAAGGCAGGTGTGGGTATCATGGTGTGGGTGTGACAAGGCAGGTGTGGGTATCATGGTGTGGGTGTGACAAGGCAGGTGTGGGTATCATGGTGTGGGTGTGACAAGGCAGGTGTGGGTATCATGGTGTGGGTGTGACAAGGCAGGTGTGGGTATCATGGTGTGGGTGTGACAAGGCAGGTGTGGGTATCATGGTGTGGGTGTGACAAGGCAGGTGTGGGTATCATGGTGTGGGTGTGACAAGGCAGGTGTGGGTATCATGGTGTGGGTGTGACAAGGCAGGTGTGGGTATCATGGTGTGGGTGTGACAAGGCAGGTGTGGGTATCATGGTGTGGGTGTGACAAGGCAGGTGTGGGTATCATGGTGTGGGTGTGACAAGGCAGGTGTGGGTATCATGGTGTGGGTGTGACAAGGCAGGTGTGGGTATCATGGTGTGGGTGTGACAAGGCAGGTGTGGGTATCATGGTGTGGGTGTGACAAGGCAGGTGTGGGTATCATGGTGTGGGTGTGACAAGGCAGGTGTGGGTATCATGGTGTGGGTGTGACAAGGCAGGTGTGGGTATCATGGTGTGGGTGTGACAAGGCAGGTGTGGGTATCATGGTGTGGGTGTGACAAGGCAGGTGTGGGTATCATGGTGTGGGTGTGACAAGGCAGGTGTGGGTATCATGGTGTGGGTGTGACAAGGCAGGTGTGGGTATCATGGTGTGGGTGTGACAAGGCAGGTGTGGGTATCATGGTGTGGGTGTGACAAGGCAGGTGTGGGTATCATGGTGTGGGTGTGACAAGGCAGGTGTGGGTATCATGGTGTGGGTGTGACAAGGCAGGTGTGGGTATCATGGTGTGGGTGTGACAAGGCAGGTGTGGGTATCATGGTGTGGGTGTGACAAGGCAGGTGTGGGTATCATGGTGTGGGTGTGACAAGGCAGGTGTGGGTATCATGGTGTGGGTGTGACAAGGCAGGTGTGGGTATCATGGTGTGGGTGTGACAAGGCAGGTGTGGGTATCATGGTGTGGGTGTGACAAGGCAGGTGTGGGTATCATGGTGTGGGTGTGACAAGGCAGGTGTGGGTATCATGGTGTGGGTGTGACAAGGCAGGTGTGGGTATCATGGTGTGGGTGTGACAAGGCAGGTGTGGGTATCATGGTGTGGGTGTGACAAGGCAGGTGTGGGTATCATGGTGTGGGTGTGACAAGGCAGGTGTGGGTATCATGGTGTGGGTGTGACAAGGCAGGTGTGGGTATCATGGTGTGGGTGTGACAAGGCAGGTGTGGGTATCATGGTGTGGGTGTGACAAGGCAGGTGTGGGTATCATGGTGTGGGTGTGACAAGGCAGGTGTGGGTATCATGGTGTGGGTGTGACAAGGCAGGTGTGGGTATCATGGTGTGGGTGTGACAAGGCAGGTGTGGGTATCATGGTGTGGGTGTGACAAGGCAGGTGTGGGTATCATGGTGTGGGTGTGACAAGGCAGGTGTGGGTATCATGGTGTGGGTGTGACAAGGCAGGTGTGGGTATCATGGTGTGGGTGTGACAAGGCAGGTGTGGGTATCATGGTGTGGGTGTGACAAGGCAGGTGTGGGTATCATGGTGTGGGTGTGACAAGGCAGGTGTGGGTATCATGGTGTGGGTGTGACAAGGCAGGTGTGGGTATCATGGTGTGGGTGTGACAAGGCAGGTGTGGGTATCATGGTGTGGGTGTGACAAGGCAGGTGTGGGTATCATGGTGTGGGTGTGACAAGGCAGGTGTGGGTATCATGGTGTGGGTGTGACAAGGCAGGTGTGGGTATCATGGTGTGGGTGTGACAAGGCAGGTGTGGGTATCATGGTGTGGGTGTGACAAGGCAGGTGTGGGTATCATGGTGTGGGTGTGACAAGGCAGGTGTGGGTATCATGGTGTGGGTGTGACAAGGCAGGTGTGGGTATCATGGTGTGGGTGTGACAAGGCAGGTGTGGGTATCATGGTGTGGGTGTGACAAGGCAGGTGTGAGTATCATGGTGTGGGTGTGACAAGGCAGGTGTGGGTATCATGGTGTGGGTGTGACAAGGCAGGTGTGGGTATCATGGTGTGGGTGTGACAAGGCAGGTGTGGGTATCATGGTGTGGGTGTGACAAGGCAGGTGTGGGTATCATGGTGTGGGTGTGACAAGGCAGGTGTGGGTATCATGGTGTGGGTGTGACAAGGCAGGTGTGGGTATCATGGTGTGGGTGTGACAAGGCAGGTGTGAGTATCATGGTGTGGGTGTGACAAGGCAGGTGTGGGTATCATGGTGTGGGTGTGACAAGGCAGGTGTGGGTATCATGGTGTGGGTGTGACAAGGCAGGTGTGGGTATCATGGTGTGGGTGTGACAAGGCAGGTGTGGGTATCATGGTGTGGGTGTGACAAGGCAGGTGTGGGTATCATGGTGTGGGTGTGACAAGGCAGGTGTGGGTATCATGGTGTGGGTGTGACAAGGCAGGTGTGGGTATCATGGTGTGGGTGTGACAAGGCAGGTGTGGGTATCATGGTGTGGGTGTGACAAGGCAGGTGTGGGTATCATGGTGTGGGTGTGACAAGGCAGGTGTGGGTATCATGGTGTGGGTGTGACAAGGCAGGTGTGGGTATCATGGTGTGGGTGTGACAAGGCAGGTGTGGGTATCATGGTGTGGGTGTGACAAGGCAGGTGTGGGTATCATGGTGTGGGTGTGACAAGGCAGGTGTGGGTATCATGGTGTGGGTGTGACAAGGCAGGTGTGGGTATCATGGTGTGGGTGTGACAAGGCAGGTGTGGGTATCATGGTGTGGGTGTGACAAGGCAGGTGTGGGTATCATGGTGTGGGTGTGACAAGGCAGGTGTGGGTATCATGGTGTGGGTGTGACAAGGCAGGTGTGGGTATCATGGTGTGGGTGTGACAAGGCAGGTGTGGGTATCATGGTGTGGGTGTGACAAGGCAGGTGTGGGTATCATGGTGTGGGTGTGACAAGGCAGGTGTGGGTATCATGGTGTGGGTGTGACAAGGCAGGTGTGGGTATCATGGTGTGGGTGTGACAAGGCAGGTGTGGGTATCATGGTGTGGGTGTGACAAGGCAGGTGTGGGTATCATGGTGTGGGTGTGACAAGGCAGGTGTGGGTATCATGGTGTGGGTGTGACAAGGCAGGTGTGGGTATCATGGTGTGGGTGTGACAAGGCAGGTGTGAGTATCATGGTGTGGGTGTGACAAGGCAGGTGTGGGTATCATGGTGTGGGTGTGACAAGGCAGGTGTGGGTATCATGGTGTGGGTGTGACAAGGCAGGTGTGGGTATCATGGTGTGGGTGTGACAAGGCAGGTGTGGGTATCATGGTGTGGGTGTGACAAGGCAGGTGTGGGTATCATGGTGTGGGTGTGACAAGGCAGGTGTGGGTATCATGGTGTGGGTGTGACAAGGCAGGTGTGAGTATCATGGTGTGGGTGTGACAAGGCAGGTGTGGGTATCATGGTGTGGGTGTGACAAGGCAGGTGTGGGTATCATGGTGTGGGTGTGACAAGGCAGGTGTGGGTGTGACAAGGCAGGTGTGGGTATCATGGTGTGGGTGTGACAAGGCAGGTGTGGGTATCATGGTGTGGGTGTGACAAGGCAGGTGTGGGTATCATGGTGTGGGTGTGACAAGGCAGGTGTGGGTATCATGGTGTGGGTGTGACAAGGCAGGTGTGGGTATCATGGTGTGGGTGTGACAAGGCAGGTGTGGGTATCATGGTGTGGGTGTGACAAGGCAGGTGTGGGTATCATGGTGTGGGTGTGACAAGGCAGGTGTGGGTATCATGGTGTGGGTGTGACAAGGCAGGTGTGGGTATCATGGTGTGGGTGTGACAAGGCAGGTGTGGGTATCATGGTGTGGGTGTGACAAGGCAGGTGTGGGTATCATGGTGTGGGTGTGACAAGGCAGGTGTGGGTATCATGGTGTGGGTGTGACAAGGCAGGTGTGGGTATCATGGTGTGGGTGTGACAAGGCAGGTGTGGGTATCATGGTGTGGGTGTGACAAGGCAGGTGTGGGTATCATGGTGTGGGTGTGACAAGGCAGGTGTGGGTATCATGGTGTGGGTGTGACAAGGCAGGTGTGGGTATCATGGTGTGGGTGTGACAAGGCAGGTGTGGGTATCATGGTGTGGGTGTGACAAGGCAGGTGTGGTATCATGGTGTGGGTGTGACAAGGCAGGTGTGGGTATCATGGTGTGGGTGTGACAAGGCAGGTGTGGGTATCATGGTGTGGGTGTGACAAGGCAGGTGTGGGTATCATGGTGTGGGTGTGACAAGGCAGGTGTGGGTATCATGGTGTGGGTGTGACAAGGCAGGTGTGGGTATCATGGTGTGGGTGTGACAAGGCAGGTGTGGGTATCATGGTGTGGGTGTGACAAGGCAGGTGTGGGTATCATGGTGTGGGTGTGACAAGGCAGGTGTGGGTATCATGGTGTGGGTGTGACAAGGCAGGTGTGGGTATCATGGTGTGGGTGTGACAAGGCAGGTGTGGGTATCATGGTGTGGGTGTGACAAGGCAGGTGTGGGTATCATGGTGTGGGTGTGACAAGGCAGGTGTGGGTATCATGGTGTGGGTGTGACAAGGCAGGTGTGGGTATCATGGTGTGGGTGTGACAAGGCAGGTGTGGGTATCATGGTGTGGGTGTGACAAGGCAGGTGTGGGTATCATGGTGTGGGTGTGACAAGGCAGGTGTGGGTATCATGGTGTGGGTGTGACAAGGCAGGTGTGGGTATCATGGTGTGGGTGTGACAAGGCAGGTGTGGGTATCATGGTGTGGGTGTGACAAGGCAGGTGTGGGTATCATGGTGTGGGTGTGACAAGGCAGGTGGGTATCATGGTGTGGGTGTGACAAGGCAGGTGTGGGTATCATGGTGTGGGTGTGACAAGGCAGGTGTGGGTATCATGGTGTGGGTGTGACAAGGCAGGTGTGAGTATCATGGTGTGGGTGTGACAAGGCAGGTGTGGGTATCATGGTGTGGGTGTGACAAGGCAGGTGTGGGTATCATGGTGTGGGTGTGACAAGGCAGGTGTGGGTATCATGGTGTGGGTGTGACAAGGCAGGTGTGGGTATCATGGTGTGGGTGTGACAAGGCAGGTGTGGGTATCATGGTGTGGGTGTGACAAGGCAGGTGTGGGTATCATGGTGTGGGTGTGACAAGGCAGGTGTGGGTATCATGGTGTGGGTGTGACAAGGCAGGTGTGGGTATCATGGTGTGGGTGTGACAAGGCAGGTGTGGGTATCATGGTGTGGGTGTGACAAGGCAGGTGTGGGTATCATGGTGTGGGTGTGACAAGGCAGGTGTGGGTATCATGGTGTGGGTGTGACAAGGCAGGTGTGGGTATCATGGTGTGGGTGTGACAAGGCAGGTGTGGGTATCATGGTGTGGGTGTGACAAGGCAGGTGTGGGTATCATGGTGTGGGTGTGACAAGGCAGGTGTGGGTATCATGGTGTGGGTGTGACAAGGCAGGTGTGGGTATCATGGTGTGGGTGTGACAAGGCAGGTGTGGGTATCATGGTGTGGGTGTGACAAGGCAGGTGTGGGTATCATGGTGTGGGTGTGACAAGGCAGGTGTGGGTATCATGGTGTGGGTGTGACAAGGCAGGTGTGGGTATCATGGTGTGGGTGTGACAAGGCAGGTGTGGGTATCATGGTGTGGGTGTGACAAGGCAGGTGTGGGTATCATGGTGTGGGTGTGACAAGGCAGGTGTGGGTATCATGGTGTGGGTGTGACAAGGCAGGTGTGGGTATCATGGTGTGGGTGTGACAAGGCAGGTGTGGGTATCATGGTGTGGGTGTGACAAGGCAGGTGTGGGTATCATGGTGTGGGTGTGACAAGGCAGGTGTGGGTATCATGGTGTGGGTGTGACAAGGCAGGTGTGGGTATCATGGTGTGGGTGTGACAAGGCAGGTGTGGGTATCATGGTGTGGGTGTGACAAGGCAGTGTGGACTATCATGGTGTGGTGTGACAAGGCAGGTGTGGGTATCATGGTGTGGGTGTGACAAGGCAGGTGTGGGTATCATGGTGTGGGTGTGACAAGGCAGGTGTGGGTATCATGGTGTGGGTGTGACAAGGCAGGTGTGGGTATCATGGTGTGGGTGTGACAAGGCAGGTGTGGGTATCATGGTGTGGGTGTGACAAGGCAGGTGTGGGTATCATGGTGTGGGTGTGACAAGGCAGGTGTGGGTATCATGGTGTGGGTGTGACAAGGCAGGTGTGGGTATCATGGTGTGGGTGTGACAAGGCAGGTGTGGGTATCATGGTGTGGGTGTGACAAGGCAGGTGTGGGTGTGACAAGGCAGGTGTGGGTGTGACAAGGCAGGTGTGGGTATCATGGTGTGGGTGTGACAAGGCAGGTGTGGGTATCATGGTGTTGGTGTGACAAGGCAGGTGTGGGTATCATGGTGTGGGTGTGACAAGGCAGGTGTGGGTATCATGGTGTGGGTGTGACAAGGCAGGTGTGGGTATCATGGTGTGGGTGTGACAAGGCAGGTGTGGGTATCATGGTGTGGGTGTGACAAGGCAGGTGTGGGTATCATGGTGTGGGTGTGACAAGGCAGGTGTGGGTATCATGGTGTGGGTGTGACAAGGCAGGTGTGGGTATCATGGTGTGGGTGTGACAAGGCAGGTGTGGGTATCATGGTGTGGGTGTGACAAGGCAGGTGTGGGTGTGACAAGGCAGGTGTGGGTATCATGGTGTGGGTGTGACAAGGCAGGTGTGGGTATCATGGTGTGGGTGTGACAAGGCAGGTGTGAGTATCATGGTGTGGGTGTGACAAGGCAGGTGTGGGTATCATGGTGTGGGTGTGACAAGGCAGGTGTGGGTATCATGGTGTGGGTGTGACAAGGCAGGTGTGGGTATCATGGTGTGGGTGTGACAAGGCAGGTGTGGGTATCATGGTGTGGGTGTGACAAGGCAGGTGTGGGTATCATGGTGTGGGTGTGACAAGGCAGGTGTGGGTATCATGGTGTGGGTGTGACAAGGCAGGTGTGAGTATCATGGTGTGGGTGTGACAAGGCAGGTGTGGGTATCATGGTGTGGGTGTGACAAGGCAGGTGTGGGTATCATGGTGTGGGTGTGACAAGGCAGGTGTGGGTATCATGGTGTGGGTGTGACAAGGCAGGTGTGGGTATCAAGGTGTGGGTGTGACAAGGCAGGTGTGGGTGTGACAAGGCAGGTGTGGGTATCATGGTGTGGGTGTGACAAGGCAGGTGTGGGTATCATGGTGTGGGTGTGACAAGGCAGGTGTGGGTATCATGGTGTGGGTGTGACAAGGCAGGTGTGGGTATCATGGTGTGGGTGTGACAAGGCAGGTGTGGGTATCATGGTGTGGGTGTGACAAGGCAGGTGGGTATATGGTGTTGGTGTGACAAGGCAGGTGTGGGTATCATGGTGTGGGTGTGACAAGGCAGGTGTGGGTATCATGGTGTGGGTGTGACAAGGCAGGTGTGGGTATCATGGTGTGGGTGTGACAAGGCAGGTGTGGGTATCATGGTGTGGGTGTGACAAGGCAGGTGTGGGTATCATGGTGTGGGTGTGACAAGGCAGGTGTGGGTATCATGGTGTGGGTGTGACAAGGCAGGTGTGGGTATCATGGTGTGGGTGTGACAAGGCAGGTGTGGGTATCATGGTGTGGGTGTGACAAGGCAGGTGTGGGTATCATGGTGTGGGTGTGACAAGGCAGGTGTGGTATCATGGTGTGGGTGTGACAAGGCAGGTGTGGGTATCATGGTGTGGGTGTGACAAGGCAGGTGGGTATATGGTGGGTGTGACAGGCAGGTGTGGGTATCATGGTGTGGGTGTGACAAGGCAGGTGTGGGTATCATGGTGTGGGTGTGACAAGGCAGGTGTGGTATCATGGTGTGGGTGTGACAAGGCAGGTGTGGGTATCATGGTGTGGGTGTGACAAGGCAGGTGTGGGTATCATGGTGTGGGTGTGACAAGGCAGGTGTGGGTATCATGGTGTGGGTGTGACAAGGCAGGTGTGGGTATCATGGTGTGGGTGTGACAAGGCAGGTGTGGGTATCATGGTGTGGGTGTGACAAGGCAGGTGTGGGTATCATGGTGTGGGTGTGACAAGGCAGGTGTGGGTATCATGGTGTGGGTGTGACAAGGCAGGTGTGGGTATCATGGTGTGGGTGTGACAAGGCAGGTGTGGGTATCATGGTGTGGGTGTGACAAGGCAGGTGTGGGTATCATGGTGTGGGTGTGACAAGGCAGGTGTGGGTATCATGGTGTGGGTGTGACAAGGCAGGTGTGGGTGTCATGGTGTGGGTGTGACAAGGCAGGTGTGGGTATCATGGTGTGGGTGTGACAAGGCAGGTGTGGGTATTATGGTGTGGGTGTGACAAGGCAGGTGTGGGTATCATGGTGTGGGTGTGACAAGGCAGGTGTGGGTATCATGGTGTGGGTGTGACAAGGCAGGTGTGGGTATCATGGTGTGGGTGTGACAAGGCAGGTGTGGGTATCATGGTGTGGGTGTGACAAGGCAGGTGTGGGTATCATGGTGTGGGTGTGACAAGGCAGGTGTGAGTGTGACAAGGCAGGTGTGGGTGTGACAAGGCAGGTGTGGGTATCATGGTGTGGGTGTGACAAGGCAGGTGTGGGTATCATGGTGTGGGTGTGACAAGGCAGGTGTGGGTATCATGGTGTGGGTGTGACAAGGCAGGTGTGAGTGTGACAAGGCAGGTGTGAGTGTGACAAGGCAGGTGTGAGTATCATGGTGTGGGTGTGACAAGGCAGGTGTGAGTGTGGGTGTAACAAGGCAGGTGTGAGTGTGACAAGGCAGGTGTGAGTGTGACAAGGCAGGTGTGAGTGTGACAAGGCAATTGTGAGTATCATGGTGTGGGTGTTCTTCTTTGTAATCTTTTTCTTCTTCCTCTTCCTCTTCTAACTCTTATTCCTCTTCTGCCTCTTCCTCCTCCTCCTCCTCCTCCTCCTCCTCTTCTTCTATTGTTCAGCAGTCATTGGTTTATTTTGATAAGAGTGGTGATGGCATTGACATTTCAGTGTGCATTTCCAGTACTGCATGCTGTTTACTTTGCCAAAAGTCAGTGTGGGAAACCCTCCTGCCTTTCTGCTGTGAGAGGACGAGTTCCCCTTGTCCCACAGAGACACCTTGCTGTGCAGGGGACCTCCAAGATGGCTGCTCCACTTGCTTGCTTCAGAGGTGTACCTAAATACATGCAATACTCTTTTTTGACTCGCATGCGAAGCAAAAGTGAGTCTATGTACTCACCCGTTTCGTCCGTCCGGGCGTCCGAAAGTTTTAACGTTGGATTTTTCTCGGAGACTATTAAGTCTATCAATACCAAATGTGGCATGATGGTGTATGATGACAAGGCCTCAAAAAACATACACAGTGACTTGTCCTTGCTTCAAGGTCAAGGTCGCAGGGACCATAAATGTTGTCTAAAAAACAGTCATTTTTCACATTTTCTCAATTTTCTCTGAAGGTTTTGAGATTGGATACCTCACCTATATATGGTATATAGAGCAAAGTAAGCCCTATCTTTTGATACCAGTTTGGTTAACCTTGCTTCAAGGTCAAGGTCACAGGAGCTCTTCAAAGTTGGATTGTATACATATTTTGAAGTGACCTTGACCCTGACCTATGGAAGATAACTGTTTCAAACTTAATAATTATGTGGGGCACATGTTATTCTTTCATCATGAGACACATTTGGTCACATATCATGAAGGTCAAGGTCACTTTGACCCTTATGAAATGTGACCAAAATGGGGTAGTGAACCACTAAAAGATACAAGATACAAGATACAAGATACTTTATTGTCCTCATTGATCACAAGGAAATTCGTTTTGTCGGTGGCAAAAACATAATACATACATACAAAAACAAAAACAGTTCAACATTAATTAACTCAATCATATCGCTCAAGTTATGGAGTCCATCAGAGGCAATTCAATTTAATAGAGAAACATTTTACACCAAAACAAGTAATCACAGAAGGAACAAAGACACAAGCATGCACATCAAACAATCATCGTCACGCAATAACACATACCCGATCTTCATCCATAACACATGTACAAGAACCCCCCCCATCATGTTCATCATCCTGCATGCACATCAACAACCACACTCGCACAGCACACATAACACATACACGATCATCAACGCATAATGCATGCACCCCCCCCCCCCCACACACACACACACACACTCTCACATGTTAATCCTTGTTGTTACAGACATAGTTCACACCATTCATAGTCCTTTCTGTCACAGTTCACAGCACTACAAGTCCTCGTAGTCCCAGTTCACTTTACTCCAATCTCTCCGTCATATGTCACATCAATCCTGGTCACATAGTCACAACTCTCATCACTCATCTTCACAGTCACAGTTCACATCACCCACTCTTCAGTCACAGTTCGCGTCACTCCTGGTCCCACATTCACGTCAAGTCTCACAACAATCTTCATGCATACTACCCATTCACCGGGACTCGTTGAAGAGACGGATGGCTGTCGGGAGGAACGAATCCCTCATGCGGTTTGTTCTGGCAGGCCAGCACCTCAGGCGACGTGAGGATTCACGAGTGGGTTCGCATGACGCGAATGCCTGGTGCAGAGGGTGGCGGTCGTCAGATCGAATCTTGCCCATCTTCCTCAGGGCCACACTGGGGTAGCGATCACTGAGAGGCTGGAGGTCGGAGCCAGTGATGGCGCCGGCTTCCTCCACGATCTTCTCCAGCCTCTCCATGTCGCCCTTCCTCACACTGCTGTGGTAACACAGCTGGTTGAAGGAGACGACGCTCTCAATCGTCGCCTGGTAGAAGAGGTGGAGAATCTCAGGGTTGACGCGAAACTGCCGCAGCTTTCTCAAGAAGAAAAGCCTCTGGTTCGCCCGCTTGCACACGGCGTCCACGTTCGGTGACCAATCGAGCTGGTCATATCTCATGGTAGAAAGTGCCAATAAGCACCATTGTGCTTCCTATGTCTTGAATTAACAGCTTTGTGTTGCATGACCTTGAATGACCTTGACCTTGGGTCAAGGTCACATGTATTTTGGTAGGAAAAATGTGTAAAGCATTTCTTAGTGTATGATGTCATTGGTAGGTTTAGTTGTTTGACCTTGACCTTGAAGGTCACCTGAAGGTCAAGGTCACATAAAGGTCAAAGTCAAGCATGTGTGTCATATGGGCTTTGCCCTTCTTGTTTACAGTGAGTGTTGTCTGCCTGCCTGAAAAAATCTTGCATGTGTTCACAAAACACTAGGACTTGATTGGGAGCCTTAAACCAGTGTGGTAATTATTCATTTCCTCATCACAGGGTCGCCACCATCGCAGTCGCCACGGTGGCAGGTCTCGGCATAGCCATGGCTCAAGGGAGCAGTCAAACAAGCGTCACAGTCGTAGTCACAGCCGTGACAGGCACCGCCGCAAACACCGTCGCCACTCCAGCCGCAGCAAGTCGCGTCGCAGTCCCCACCGTTCTCACCGCCATCACTCACGCAGTCCCCGGGAAAAGTCTAGCAGGCGCAGTCACAGCCGCAGTCCTGCTTCTCGCAGACGGCGCAGTCACAGTGCGGAAAAGCGGTCCTATCCCTCGGCCCCGGAGCCCAGGAAGCTGACGTACAAGGAACAGCTTCGCCGGCATTTTCTCACAAGCTGCAAGTTGATGGAGCAAAACCCCAATGGAGCCTTGACTGCTGAGGGACAGGGTGGGTGTTGGTTTTGCTTTGGCTGTGTGGGTCTTAGCTTGGTGTGGGTGGTGGCTGTGTGGGTCCTAGCTTGGTGTGGGTGGGCGGTGGCTGTGTGTGTCCTAGCTTGGTGTGGGTGGGCGGTGGCTGTGTGTGTCCTAGCTTGGTGTGGGTGGGTGGTGGCTGTGTGTGTCCTAGGTTGGTGTTGGTGGGCGGTGGCTGTGTGTGTCCTAGCTTGGTGTGGGTGGGCGGTGGCTGTGTGTGTCCTAGCTTGGTGTGGGTGGGTGGTGGCTGTGTGGGTCCTAGCTTGGTGTGGGTGGTGGCTGTGTGGGTCCTAGCTTGGTGTGGGTGGGCGGTGGCTGTGTGTGTCCTAGCTTGGTGTGGGTGGGTGGTGGCTGTGTGTGTCCTAGCTTGGTGTGGGTGGGTGGTGGCTGTGTGGGTCCTAGCTTGGTGTGGGTGGGCGGTGGCTGTGTGTGTCCTAGCTTGGTGTGGGTGGGTGGTGGCTGTGTGGGTCTTAGCTTGGTGTGGGTGGTGGCTGTGTGGGTCCTAGCTTGGTGTGGGTGGGCGGTGGCTGTGTGTGTCCTAGCTTGGTGTGGGTGGGTGGTGGCTGTGTGGGTCTTAGCTTGGTGTGGGTGGTGGCTGTGTGGGTCCTAGCTTGGTGTGGGTGGGTGGTGGCTGTGTGTGTCCTAGCTTGGTGTGGGTGGGTGGTGGCTGTGTGTGTCCTAGCTTGGTGTGGGTGGGCGGTGGCTGTGTGTGTCCTAGCTTGGTGTGGGTGGGCAGGAAGTTGTTTGACTGACTGTTGCTCTATAGGAAGCTGTTTGACTAACAGTTGCTCTACAGGAAGTTGTTTGACTGACAGGCTGTGTTGCCCTATAGTAAGCTGTTTGACTGGCTGTATTACTCTACAGGAAGCTGTTTGACTGACAGCGTGTTGCCCTACAGGAAGCTGTTTGACTGACAGCGTGCCGTGTTGCCCTACAGGAAGTTGTTTGACTGACTGTTTCCCTATAGGAAGCTGTTTGACTGACTGTTGCTCTACAGGAAGCTGTTTGACTGACTGTTGCTCTACAGGAAGTTGTTTGACTGACTGGCTATGTTGTTCTACAGGAAGTTGTTTGACTGACTGGCTGTGTTGCCCTACAGGAAGCTGTTTGACTGGCTGTGTTGCCCTACAGGAAGCTGTTTGACTGGCTGTGTTGCCCTACAGGAAGCTGTTTGACTGACTGGCTGTGTTGCCCTACAGGAAGTTTGACTGACTGGCTGTGTTGCCCTACAGAAAGCTGTTTGACTGGCTGTGTTGCCCTACAGGAAGCTGTTTGACTGGCTGTGTTGCTCTACAGGAAGCTGTTTGACTGACAGACTGTGTTGCCCTACAGGAAGTTGACTGGCTGTGTTGCCCTACAGGAAGCTGTTTGACTGACAGACTGTGTTGCCCTATAGGAAGCTATTTGACTGACTGGCTATGTTGTTCTACAGGAAGTTGTTTGACTGACTGGCTGTGTTTCCCTACAGGAAGCTGTTTGACTGGCTGTGTTGCCCTACAGGAAGTTGTTTGACTGACAGACTGTGTTGCCCTACAGGAAGTTGTTTGACTGACAGACTGTGTTGCCCTACAGGAAGTTGACTGGCTGTGTTGCCCTACAGGAAGCTGTTTGACTGTCTGGCTGTGTTGCCCTACAGGAAGTTGTTTGACTGGCTGTGTTGCTCTACAGGAAGCTGTTTGACTGACAGACTGTGTTGCCCTACAGGAAGCTGTTTGACTGACAGACTGTGTTGTTCTACAGGAAGTTGTTTGACTGGCTGTGTTGCCCTATAGGAAGCTGTTTGACTGACTGGCTATGTTGTTCTACAGGAAGTTGTTTGACTGACTGGCTATGTTGTTCTACAGGAAGTTGTTTGACTGACTGTTGCTCTATAGGAAGCTGTTTGACTGACTGGCTGTGTGAATGCTTACAGGTGTCACTCTAGGGAACCCCTGCAACCTGACCCTCAGTGTTGGCAACATGTATCCCAATGCTACCTCCAGCAACACCACCGTCACGCCCCAGATGGCCCTCCTCCAGACCATGGCGGCCATGCATCAGAAGGTGAGTGAGCGGAGACTGCCCTGTCAGGTGCATGCTGGCCATAGAAAGCTAGGGCTGGCTTGGGTCTAGTGCAAGGTGCAATGACCAGGCCTGCAAGGGGGGGGGGGGGGGGGGGGGGGAGGCTGGTTGTGGAAAGAGCAGAGATTGACATAGCACCCCATTAAGATGACATAAGTCACATCAACTGGGTGGCGGACTAGCTATCTCAGGGTAGTGAAATGCTGCGTTTTCCATGCATACTGACCAGTAGACAACCAGGGATATATGACCTTCGACCTCGAAAAAATAATTTGCATAATTCTTACTCACACGTGGCTGCCTGCATCGGCCAATCCGATTGCTTGAGACACAAAGCAGGAAGCTCGTGGCAAAGGGAGGTAACTCCCAATGCCTCGCGCCTGTAATGTCTATAAAGCTAGCAGACAGACACGTTTCAGCCTCTTTGACACTGCTGAGATAACCCGAGCAAATGCACAAAGGGGAGGTGGGTGGGACAGTAAGTTGTCTACTGGTAAGTATGTCAGGAAAACATAGAAATTTGTTTAAATTTCTTCAAGTTTTCCATCCATACTGACCAGTAGACAACCAGGGATATGATTGCCCAGCATTGGGTGGCGGGCTGTGCATGAACACCTGACAACAACATTAAAACCACTCATCATCAAACACGAATAGCCGAACCCGCAACAACCAACTTGTTGATGCCAAAGGTGTCGTTGAGACGACGAACTCGAACATCACGCAGGTAGTGGCGTGTGAAAACACAGTCACTGCGCCAGAAGGCCGCCCTCATAAGGTGAGCCAAAGAGACATTCGTGGCAAATGCTACAGAGGTGGCAACCGTGCGGATTTCATGAGTCCTAGAGGCACCAGCAGGAGGATCAAGCAACGCATGCAATGAGTATCCAGCAAGACACCTTGGCGTGACTACGTGTCAGGGGCAGAAACAGTCTCTGTTGCCGAAGACGACAGGACTGAGTTCGAGCCAGGTAACATTGAGTGCACGCACCGAGCAGTTCACCAGTCAGCATCGCCAGAACTGAGATGAGCCAGAGTACCGACATCTCGACGCTCGGACAGTCGGAAAGCGAATCTTGAATGTGACACCGAAACTCCGGCAGAAAGACAGAATACACAAGGCCGGCCTACCGTGAAACGACAACCGAAGGTAAACCACGCAAAGCGTGGATATCCCCGATCTGACGCGCACCAGCTAGCGTCACTAAAACACTGTCCCCTGAGGGAGACGCTGGAAAACACAAAATTCCAGTGATGCGAACCTGAACCAGAGAGAAAACGGAGAAGCAGAAAACCCATCCCCCAGTGGAGGAGAGATCTGACGACGTGGGAACTAGCGTGAAAAGGAATAAGCCATGTGAACCTGTGTTAGAAAGAAGCCAAGCAGAAAGTTTCAACAAGTGAACATTCAGATGGCCAATTCCCGAATGAGGCTGGACGAGAGTGCACGCAGTGAGATGGAGCTCGATGCGCTCCCCATCTGCCAGAGCCAGCAGATCAGGGAACCATGAAGCTCCAGGCCAGAATGGCGCGACCAGGATCATGCGAGGACGCTCCAGGGCGACTTGGCCAACACCTTCGGAAGAAGGCGCGTAGGAGGGAAAGCGTAGACCTCCACGCCCGACCACGACCTAGCAGAGGCATCTTGGCCTAGAGCCTGTGGATCGTGCATAAGCGAGAAGTAACACGGCAGACGCGTGTTGAACCTGGTGGCAAACAGAACCACCATGGGCTCGCCCCAGCAAAGCCACACCCGTTCTAGCGCCTGCAGAGCTGCCAAGTACTACGATTTAGGCGTAGCATGCTACGATTTTGACATGCTTGCTACGATGCTACGATCGTCCGGGAAAAACTACGATTTTTCATAGCCTCGAACTGAACTTTTGACCTTCACGTAGAATACACCCCCCCCCCCCTCCCTTTCACGCCGTCGGTTCAGCGCCTTCGCCGCGCCCGCCCCCCCCAACCGGTTCAGAGCTTCGCGCCTGCGCAAACATCGGCATTTTCCTTCTTCTGCGTGTGTGCTACGCCTATTTCTTAAATGCTACTCCAAAAAGCTCTGGATGCTACTCTTTGGCATGATGGTGGGTTGGCAGCTCTGCACCTGATGCGCTACAGTCCACTCTGTAGGCAGAACCTGATCCCTCCGGCTCAGGTGATCTGCCAGCACATTCAACTTCCCGGGAATGAATTCCGTGGAAATGGAAAAGCCATGGGAATCAGCCCAACCAGAATCCTCAGCTTTGAGAGACAGAGCCGTAGAGACTGTGCCTCCTTGATGCCTGAGAAAACTCAGGCCTGTGACATTGTCACCCGAGATTGTCACGTGCCGATCACACAAAATTGACACCAATCCCTGGAGAGAGCGAAAAACCACTTCCATCTCTAGAAAGTTGATGTGCAGCCGCGACTCGCTCGCAGACCAGAGACCGGACACCGAGGCTGTGTCTGTGTGCCCACCTCAACTGGTCCTCGAGGCGTCTGTGAACAGAGAGACGATAGAACCCCTGGGTCGGAAAGGGACAGACGAATGGAGCCACGTCACGTCCATCCAGCGCAAAGTGGCTTCCCGGAACCACTCCCCGAGTACTACCACCTGATCAAAACCGAGATAGGTCTAGAACCGGGCGAAACCCACCAGAATGTTTCGCAACCGCAAAATTCTGGAGTAAAACCCTGGTGAACCAAGAGACGCCTCCTGAACAACTTGCTTGTCTAGAAGAGAAGCGACCTCCTCTTCCAACACCTTTACCTTCTCAGGGTTAAAGGGTTCAGGAAAAGAAAGAGGCTCACGTGACAGACGTGGGGAGGGGTCGTAAACGGAATTTTATACCCATCCCGCACCACCCTCAGACTAGCGCTGTCAGGATATGCTGACGCCAAACGGCAAAAACCCGTTACAGAGCGTCTGCGCGCGTAGAAGTGGAACAAAGTCCGCGCGGCAGAACACTGTGAAGCCGGATGGCCGATGCAGGCAGCCACGTGTGGGTAAGAATTATGCAAATTCTTTTTTAGAGGTCGAAAGGTCATATATCCCTGGTTGTCTACTGGTAAGTATGTCAGGAAAACATAGAAATTAGTTTAAATTTCTTCAAATTTGTAAGCATTTATGATGACAGAAGTCTCAATGACTGGGTAGCGGACTAGCTGTCCCAGGGTTGTGGAACCCTGCATACTGAGCTAGACTGTCCATCAACATCAAACTGGATCCCACGCACCAGAGATGACCAGTTACACTATGTGGTTTGTGGTGCATTTGCAAGGCAAAAGCCTTCGGCAGCACCAGTCCTTTGCAGGAAGCAACGTTCCTCTGTCCACAAGCGTGAAGTCCCATCTTTTCTGGTGGCACATCCGTAATATTGTATACAGCAGAGTCGATATTCGCTAGTGGTCACTAAAAGGAGGAACTGAACTAAAAAAATCAAACTCTATCCTGGAAGCTGATTTCTATGTATTTGTTACATGCAGTCTTGAGGTATCTGATTTTGGTGTAAAAGGAGCAGGACTTGATATCGTTTGTAAAATACAGGGTGCTGAAGTTTGTCGGCCATCTCGGGTAACATGCGTTACACCGGGACACCAATATGGCAAAATTTGATTTAAATAATACATAACCCAGTTTATTTTAACTCTGATATGTAAAAAATACTTCAATACTGCCATATAACCTGTTAAACTGACATTGTATCATAATTATAGTGTTAGTAAACAATAAGACACATGGGACATCGTAACGCAAGTTACCACAACTCTAACTTTTCATTGTGCACATATCAAT
>JAWQFJ010002958.1:17500-25904 GCA_034096865.1 Theodoxus fluviatilis | reverse complement strand
AATGACCCGCAATGCAATTTTCGACTCGCGAAATCACACAAAAAGGCTTTTTTGGAGTGCCCCCACTGTCATACATGAATGAATTTTCCTTAGAAAATCTGTTCCTGAGAAGCATCTAACACAGACTACAAGCCCAATTTTTTTCTGAACTGATTGTCAAAGATCTGCTGAGATACACCCATGTGAAACTTGAAGAACACTGAAATTTTCACGATTGTGATTCTACTGATGGCGTATAGGCTTTTTGTGTGTATTTCAAGAACTATTTAATCCAACATGCAGCATCATGTATGAAAACACTTCTCAGGCAGCAAGTAATCAACTTTTCTGTTAAACAGAAGATATTTCATGCAAAACAACAAATCAATTCTGCCTTTTGTTGCCATGAATATGAGAAACATTACGAAATAGTGTCGCCGCGCTGGCGTCGTTAAATCCGTTGGTAGTGATAACTTTGTTCCTAATTGACCTACACTAATGTATCATATATCAAAATGTTTGTCTCAAACAGCTCTCTCCAGTGGTGTAACAAGAAAAGAAATAAGCCTCCTAGATTTGGGGAGGGGGGGGGAACCTTAATTCCTAAACATTTACCTCCCGCTCACTCCCAATTTAAATGCCGAACAACAACAGAAAACCTACCATATATATTCTGTCAAATGAGGGCCAGACAGCTAGAAATCCATCAAGTTTCAATTACAGTTGTTGCATCTCAACCAGTTGAAGTGCATAATGTCAATTTCAGTTTCAGTCAGGTCTCCGAGAATGTCCACTATGTGCACATACCAGTTTTGTGGATCACTGGGGGCATCAAGCAGCTTGAAAAACTGCACGTACTTGCTGCTTTAGTTCACTCAAGGAGTTATACTTCCATGTCAAAATTATACAGAAGCAGCTTCTTATAATCAGTCACAGTCTAAATTTCACACAGCAGTCAGTCAAGTCTACACACATGAGCATCTACCCTGTAAGTTTTACAAGTCTGTCTTCTCTGTTCAAACTGATGAATTATTTATCAAACTGCACAATCTATGAGTATGACAGAGGATAATTGTCATAAGACTGGATTGTCATGAACCAGGCAGTCTGACTCTGACACAAATCAGAAAGCCATCATCAACAAAACTGCTGCTTGTACTTCTGGTACCGACGTTGGATTCCACCAAAGTCACTCAGGGACCAAACTCTGCCATTTGTGGAATCCATGGACACGTCCCATGCAAACACATACTTCGACTCAACAGTGTCCAAGTCAAGGGTATCACCCCAACGGAAGATGTTTTTGTTCCCAAACTGTTCCATGAAGCTGATTTGAGCAGAGGTTGAGCTTTCCACTACCAACACTTCACCAATGTAAAACTTCTGGTCATAAAAGACCGCAACTTTCTGACCTTGGCTAGAGAAGGAAATATTGTGGACAAACTCTGGAACTTCACCCGAATCAGAATCAGATGCGCAAGACATTTCAGATTCATCAGACCTCGCAACGGTATCCGAAACCTCACATGACTCTGAATCTGATTGTGGCTGCTCAGCTTGGGCAGCTGAAGACTCGTCAGACTCAGTCTCTGATGCATGCTGCAGAACAGCATCTTCATCTGCTTCGGCAAGACCTGGGTTGCGCGTATTTAAATACTCTAGTAGATTTTTCTTCAACACATGAGGTGCTTTGTTGGAATAGTTCAGCAGCTTGTTCGTGGCACCCAGAATTTGCTTGTGATACCGCATTTGGAGAATCAGAGCCTCCTTCTCCACTGACTTTGAACTGACTGAAGCACATGAATCCAGTAGACGGTCAACTTCTTGTTCACTCACACACAACCCACCTGCTTCCTCAACCTTTTTGATGAGTTCGATCTTCTGCTCTGCCTTGAGTGCCTGCCTGCGGTCGCGGTCTCTTTTCTGCTGTTCCATTCTTTCATGAATGCGAAATTTCACAGCCTCCTGATGTTCGCCATGAGTGTGTCTGAGGTCCTGTGCCATCATTCGCGCCTTCTTCAGGATGATGTGCTGGTCAGAGAAAGCTTTCCTTGACAGCCAGTTAGAAACAGACTTGTTTCTCTTCAGCATGCTGACTGTCGAGTGATGAAACAGTGTAGAATTTCTACGCTTATTCATGCTGTAGTCGAGGTCCCCGAAATGTGCCTCACCTAGCAGATTAGTGAGCTGGCAGTGTTTCATCTTTTCCTTCATGGCTTCAGAGGCTGGCTTCCCATACTTTCCCTCTGGCAGAAAGTCATGCAGTTGCCTCTGTGTTGTCTCCATGAAGCCTACAGCAATTCCCTGCATCAAAGCAACCAGGTCAGGACACTGGGGGGAATCCCGTACTTGGTGGATGGCATCGATAACAAATGTCAGGACTGGTGTTTCCTTCAAGAGGAAAGGCGGCAGGGCTGATGGTAAAGTCCCTAACAGGTGTGATGCTGACTCAGAAGATGATGAAATGTCTTGGAGACTGATAAACAACATCTGGACGTAGACATGGAATTCCAGGACATGGACGTCGCTGTTTACCAACATCCAGAATGGCCCTGCAATCCAGATGTAAACAGTTGCCAGGGCCATCAACATCAGCATCACCTCTGGACTTTGCAAGTCTTGTAGCACACTCTGGATCTTAAGGTTGCTCTTCTCCTTGTAGTTGGCAATGAAGGTTTCAATGTCATGTTGGTGGTAAACTATGGCAGCTGCGGCATGAAACAGATTATTAAATCTGTTAGCTTTGAAACTGCAGATGTTGCTGTTGATGTTACGAGCTTGACAGTATGACATCCAATCTTCCCTGCACCCACTCTTCTGGTCACCACGTGGGCCAATAATGTCACATGTTGTCCTAACCAGTCGTCCAGCAGCTGTCTCATTGGCAGAATCCCGGAACCTGTTAAAAGCAGCATTTCTATCACGACCGATGTTTTTTCGCCAGTCTTTTGTTGTTTCAAATTCTGCAAGAGCCTTCTCAGCAGCGGTGCTGAGGCCAAGAATGTAGTGCGCGTTGCAGAACAAGAATTCAAGGCCTTCCTCTGTCTGCAGCAATTCTTTCCTCTTCTCATCCAGGGCCCGCCCATAGCTCTTCATGGCACTTGCTCTGTCTGTCATTGTGCAGGTCAAGTTACGGAGGATGTCTTTAACCTTAGTTTCTGGATCCTCATCTTGACCAATGGAAGGAACTGAGGCAAATTCAGTCAGGAGACTCATGGTTGTCTCAAGCAGTGTGGTAGAGTCCTCTTTGTCAACCGTCTGGAAACCCAATGACAGCTGGCTTTTGTCCTCCAGAGTAACCTGGTACCCTACAAATTTTTTTTGGTCACGACTGGTTCCATCTGTATGAAGGTCAAATTTTTTCGTTGTCAGTTCTTCCTGCACGTGCATTTGGGATACCACATGGCAGGTATCCGCCATACGGTAGGCTGTCGACTTGCTGGGCAGGTCTTTCTCCGCAAGCTCAACTCCAAAAATATGGCGTGCCACTGTGCGAATAATGTCACTGGCTCTTCGTCCAGAAATGTCACCTTCAGCAACAAGAGCACCCACACACTTCTGCACAGCATCAGAGAAATGTCCATTTTCTTTCAATTGGAGACCACTTTCCTCGCTGTCATCACAATGCACCTCTGACTGCTGCTTCAATTTTCTGAACTTGTCATCCAGAGAGGACACCTTCTCCCTCAGTGCTGATATGGTGATCTCCTTTTTCTTCAAGGAACTGCGGAGAGATTTCATCGAGTGACTTGACTTTTGCAGCTTGGCTTTAAGATCTGTGACCTGCCCCTTTGCATGATTGAGTTCTTTCTGGACCTTCTTCTGCTTCAGGGATGATTTCTTCACATTGTTACTGTTTCGAAGCAACACAGCAGCTTGCTTTGTTTTTTTCAGAAGAGCCTCTCTGGTTTCAAGAAGAGCTGCCTCGGTAGTTTTGCATTTCTCGAGCGCATGCTGCACCTGTCCCTCCAGACTCTGAATCGTTGTCCTGTGCTCAGCAACAACTTCCCTTAGAGTTCTAACTTCACTGTCCTTGGTTATTTGACTGAATGAAGACTGGTTCTCAGGTTTTAACATAGTAGCAGCTGCTGCAGGCTGAAGTTCCACAACTCTTTCGGTGAGACTGCTACAGCTATCAGTTTCACAGTGCTCATCTCTTCTTGCATTTGTACTGGCAAGGTTACAGGATGGGACAGTCACAGACACATCAGGTGTACTTGGCACAGGTTCCTGTGAAGCCATGCAGAAAGCTTCCTGTAGAAACTTGTCTAAAGCTTCTTTGCCTCCTTCTTTTGCAACATTCCTCTGCAAAGTTTTATGAAGGTTCATGGTTTTTTGCAGTTTGTACTGAAGTTTGGATGGAACAATAGTCAGGCTAGGAAAAAGTTTGTTACACCAGTCAAGCAGGGCTTTCTGGGTAAATTTCTGCTGTTTCCTGAAATATTCCAACTCCAGCATCAGTCCAACTGGAACAACAGTAATTTGATTTGGGAGCTCAAACACCTGATACTCAAGCAAAACTTTGTGAGTAATTTGATGCTGATCACAAAAGGGCCCTACGGAGTTGAAACCTCTCTCCTGCTGAAGAAACACTTCCCATTCTGACTGTGGTAGACTTGCTAATTGTTTCCTTAAACCACTTTCCAAGCTGGTCAAATGTGGTGTACCCGAACCAAATCTGAATGTCAGAAATTTCTCTGCGAAGTCATACATGTCTTTCCATGACAGTCCAGTCTCTTCATGGAGAAGACTTAGCTGCAGGATGACACGGTTCGTACAAGCAGACTTTGGGATCGCCACACGACGTCCTTTTCCAGTGGCAGTGAGATGTTTCTTCAGTAGCTCATACAGCTCATCAACTGAAAAACAAGAGTAAATCCCCAAAGTTTAGTATAATTAGTGAGAGAGAGAGTGAGAGAGAGAGAGAGAGAGAGAGAGAGAGAGAGAGAGAGAGAGAGAGAGAGAGAGAGAGAGAGAGAGAGAGAGAGAGAGAGAGAGAGAGACTCTACAGGCCCAATTCTGTAAATCAGTGATGTAACACTAACAGGTAATGAAAGTGAAACATGGGCTACTGTGTTTGAAAGGCTATTACTCCAAAATGAAATAGAATCTAATTAAGACAAAAATTGGGAAGCTTACAATTTTCTTGATTGACACACTACATTAGCCAGATTTTACTTCAACGTTGACAAAGCCACAACATGAAGTGATTTGCGCTGCTATATTCTACACTGAGAACCATAATCTGAGTACTAGCATTCCAAGGGTCAAGGCAAAAAATCTGAACACTGCTAAATCTATCTGAAACAGATGAAAAGACTGAAATATGACAAGCATATGTTTGATAAGCCTCAAACTTACCGATAAAAGGGCGCAGTTGATCCAAACAAACTGTCCGCTCATCAGACTTGGAATGGCACCCAGACTTTGGAATTGTCATCAACTGCTCTGCAACTGGAAAACAAGAGACAATCCAAGGTTGTGTGTGTGTGTGAGAAACTCAGAAAGAGAGAGAGAGTTTTGATTAAATGTTGTCTAGGCTAACTACATACCCAATTCTGTAAATTAGTTATTAAATTAGCTGAAACACAAGAGGAAACATTCTACGACCAACTAAATAAGTTTTTACATCACACGTAAGATAACTGGTTCATTTTAACACTCATTACATTTCAAATTAAAAATTTGACCCAATTGGATACGAGAGTTACTTGCCCCTGATTTTATTCGATCACATAAGCTTCTGTGTTTGGAAGTCTATTACTCCGAAACGAAAAAGAATCTGATTCAGAAAAAAATTGGGAAGCTTACAACATTCTTGATTGACACACTACATTAGACAGACTTTACTTCGACGTTGACAAAGCCACAACATGATTTGATTTGCACTGCACTAGTCTACACTGAGAACCATTGTGAGAGAACGATCAATTCAGTAGAAGTTTTTCAAGGAAAACAGAAACTGAGCACTATTAAATCGACCTGAAACATGTGAAAAGGCTAAAATATGACAAGTGTACATCAGATGAGCATCGAAACTTACCGATAATGGGGCGCAGTTGATCCTGACACGCTGTCGACTCATCGGACTCGGAGAGGCCGACGGCCTCCATGCCGGCTGCCATTTTGAATCCGAGGGTGGCCTCATTCCACGCCACGGCGTCTGGGCTATGCGAAAGCTACATACCTTAGTTTCGTATCATCTGAAAGCTGAGAAAACGCTCTTTGCAGCGAATATTTTTTTATTGTTGTATCTATTATAGTAAGGGAAATCGAGCGTTTTAAATGAAAACATTTTCATTCAAACGCATATTTCAAACATTTTGGAGGTTTTAACTGCAACGAAAGTGATACCACAGGAAAGCTCTCTCCCAGCTCTTTCTAGTGGTGCTATTTATATCTTCCTATGTTTATCGTAGCCGAGCCGCTGACTGTTTGAACCAGGCGACCCTCCGAGGGCCGTGCCTCAGCGGTTCACTCGGCAGGCTCGGTCAGCAGTAATTATTGACCGTTGGACACTACTTTAAATTGCGTTGTGCAAAATAGTAAAAACAAAACCCAAATGATGACAGACACTGGTGGAAAGACGAAAAACAGATCTTTATTCTGATACAAGTTTCAAATAAGTTCATAGTTTGTGTAGATCAAAAATGCTGGAGCAAAACTAGCCATTTAGGCAGTTTTCTGTGCAGTTGCCGGTGATAGCTGACTACTGGGACTACCTAATAAGAGTCTTGAAAGCGACACTTTCCAGGCATGATGATAATCTGATTCTCAAAGAAACACTGCACCATAAACAAAACAAGCTCTATTCACTCTGTCCTCGTTTGAAATTGAACCAACTGACCGGACCGGCTTGGAAATGAAACGAGGTCACCTAGCCAAAGAACCAATCAGGAAGCAGAAGGCACACGAGCCTTCAGAATTAACCAATGGGTTGCAAGGGCACGTTTTCCTGACGTGCTCAGCGTTTAAAATTATATTTAGAGTATCGCGCGAAGCACAGCCTAGAAAACGTCTTTTTTTCTTTCTTTTTTTTCTTTCTTAAATTCCATGACTTTCCATGACCTAAGTTGAAATTCCATGACTTTCCAGGCCTGGAAAATGAAAAATCAAATTCCATGACTTTCCAGGTTTTCCATGACCTGTACGAACCCTGTTTATCATCCATTTCCACATGTGTCAACTACTGAACTAGAGCATATGCCCCCCCCCCCCCCCCCCCCCGACATGGCACAACAATTTCAAAAGCTGTAAAGTACTGTATTCTGAAAAACAATTTACAACGTACTGTGCAGATACACTTTCTATTATTCAGCATGAATGTTCTAACCTACAGAGCTATTCATTACAATTTCAACTTATTCCACTGTTACACGTGTATATACTAGCGTTGAGGACTTACATATGAGTCTGTCAAAGCCACCAGAGGCAATGATCTGTCCATCAGGGGAAAACTTGGAGCAGAAAACTTCTCCCTCGTGTCCTGTCAGCAGCATGATGGGGGCATCCATGTTGGAGGTCCTTGGTGGGCCCTGTTACAGGCAGAGAGCAGTCAATAGGGCCCAAGTCTCTGTCACTAGAAAACTCTCTCTCTCTCACACACACACAAACACATGCATGCATGCATGCACGCACACACACAAACACATGCATGCACACACACAAATGCTTGCATGCATGCATGCATGTACACATACACACACACACACACAAACACACACACACACATGTGCATGTGCACACACACAGGTGCATGCACACACACACATGTGCTTGCGCACACACATACACACATGCACACACACACACAAACACACACATGTACATGTATGCACACCCACACATGCACACACACACACACACATATTGATATAAACACATACATGTGCATGCACACACACACAAACACACACACACATGTGCATGCACACACATGAGCATATGCATACACACAGGTGCATGCACACACACATGTGCTTGTGCACACACATGCACACACACACATGCACACCCACACACAAATGCACACACATATGCATGCACACACATATGTATGCACACACACATGTGCATGCACACACATGCACACATCCACGTGCATGCACATACATCATGTGCATGCATACCTGCACATGCACGCATGCACAGAGAGAGAGAGAGAGAGAGAGAGAGAGAGAGAGAGAGAGAGAGAGAGAGAGAGAGAGAGAGAGAGAGAGACAGAGAGAGAGAGAGAGAGAGAGAGAGAGAGAGAGAGAGAGAGAGAGAGAGAGAGAGAGAGGAGAGAGAGAAGAGAGAGAGAGAGAGAGAGGGGGGGGGGGGGGGGAGAGCATGTATCAAGCAACAAGCAAGACATTATAACTCAGGCCTCAAATGCTATCTGGGTGAGCGTTTACGGTTTAGATCTAGCTCTGTGTGTGTGTGT
>JAWQFJ010002957.1:90000-106840 GCA_034096865.1 Theodoxus fluviatilis | reverse complement strand
ACACAAGCTTTAGGAAAGCCTTCCGGCAAGGACAAGGTAATGTGAGTCATGCAAAGTGTTTCAATGACAGGAAGACATCCTACATCACAGTATATTGGGTAAAGTGTACAGCAGCTTGAGTCCAGACATGGGTGATAAGTCAATATATAAAACCACATCTTTACCTTCACATGTATCATTTCAAAATGGCGACAGCTTAATTAATTAAAAACATGCAGTCTCTAGACCCACCATGTCTCCCTATGCCAAGGCAAATAACTAAGGAAGTCATTGGTCTTATTCTCACCAGCTCCAATTATCTTTTTGTGCTAGATGGCCTTACATAGCCTACACACGCTAATAGGTAGTAAAATTCCATGTTGTCATCATCATCATCATCATCATCATCATCATCATCATCTTAAAAACAGCCTACAGCATTTATCCCATTATCTCCACATCAATTCAGTAGACAACTGGTGGACAAAGAGGGCATATAACACAAAAGCCACAGTAGAGCTGACTAACAATTCAGAAAAATGTATATATATATGCATATATGCAAAGTGCCAACAGAAATGTCTTCATTCTGTTGGAAGCTTGCCAGAAACTATCACAATAGGCTCCAAACAACAATCCATCCATCAAATACACAAACAAAAAACCATCTTCCTGCACTGGCTTTTCCTTGCCCAACAATCCACAACCAGTCCACTCAAATGCAGCCAGTGCACTCACATGCAACCAGTCCACTCAAATTCAAACGCAACACCACAGATGGGAACATCTGCCAAAGCACTTCGGAACCTACTGAGTGTATCTTATAGCAGTTAATGAGTGACAGAATGGTAGCAGAAAAAAGTTCGAAAGAGTGTGCTCAGAGCATGCACAATGAGTGGAAGGAGTAGTTGAGTTTGATGTGGAGGGAGAGTGCAGGCAGACACAGGCAGGCAGGCAGGCAGGCAGGCAGATGATGCAACTGCAGGCAACACTGGAGCATTCAGTGCTGGCTCAGCCCTGACCCACTCCACCAGCAGGTGCAGGTGGAACTGTGCAGCTGTCTGTAGTCAGGGCAATCCCACATGTCTCATACAACCCCAGGCTTTCACTCCCTCTCTCCTGCAGTCCCTCCCCATTCAAATCCCCCCCCCCCCCCCCCCCCCTTTCACAGAAGTTGCTGATCACAAAAACAATCTTCCCTCTGTACTTCTCATTCTTTCATTAACGTATGCACCCCATTCCTTCACCCACTGATCTGTACTAAAATACTTCCTCTCTGGTTAACATCTAAGTTTACAAAACACCTCCTTCAGTAATTTAAATTCACCACAATATTCACATAATTCCTTCACCCACTGATACTGATATGTACAAAAATTTATTCCTCTCCAGTTAACATCTAAGTTTACATAACCCCTCCTTCAGTTATTTAAATACACCACAATATTCACCTAATTCCTTCACCCACTGATACTGATATGTACAAAAATTGATTCCTCTCTGGTTAACATCTAAGTTTACAAAACCCCTCCCGCAGTAAATTTAAATTCACCACAACATTCACCCCATTTCTTCACCCACTGATATGTACAAAAAGTGACTCCTCTCTAGTTAACATCTAAGTTGACAAAAACCATCCTTCAGTAAATGCTTAGATTCAACACAATATGCACCCCATTCCTTCGCCCACTATCTGTACAAAAATTACTTCACCTCTAGTTAACATCTGTGTGTAGAAAACCTCTACCACAGCTAATGCTTAGATCCACTACAATCTTCACCCCATTCCTTCACCCATGCAGCTGTTTTCAGATGTTTCTTCTCTAGTTAATGCCTACATCTTTACCACCGGGGCTCAATGCTTAGATTTCTACATTGCTTTGTTGTCCTCTATGGGCTTGTCCTAGCTGAAGCATTCAGGAGCCTAGCACCATCAATCTTCATGCTATGCCACCTTTTCTTTGGCTGACACTCCTAGGATCATAACACGCTGCACCCTATTTTTTTTCTTTCAAGCCCGAGAGTTCTGAGCAAGCTGGCAGCCTTGCATCCATAACCTATATCAATGTCTTTCTCTGCATTCAATCTCTGTTTTACAGCTCTTCACTTCATAGCCTGACCACCCCTTCCTTGCAGTGTTTAAGGATGGTTGGTGGGGAGTACAAGGAAAAAATTGACAAGGAAAATACCAACTGATAGTGATGGGCACACACACACACACACATACACACACATACACATATGCACACACACACACACACACACACACACACACACACATCTGAAGCTGTACTGTTTGTAGAATTACTTCCTAGGACAAAGAGCTCATCTCATATGATTTCTTCCCACATGAATGGCAGTGGAAACATGCATTAATGCAAACAACCCTTGCTATAATGGAGGACCAGTATCAAGATGGAACAATATATAGAAAAAAGTAGCCCCCAAACCAGGGACTGAGGGAGTGTACAGCATGTTTATGTATGCATGTAAGGAAACTTATAGCACCAATCCAGAATCCTGCTCAAGGGTACTTCCCGATACACTAGGCGAAATATATTTAAAAAAAGGATGGGTCTTCACTAATTTCTTGGAGGATGATAGAATTTCTGCCTGGCAAATCATCAAAGACAGACAGATCCAAACTTTTTTGCAGAGCGTTGGAAATCACCATCTCCCTGCCTCTTCATCTCCAGCAGCTGTACTAAGGGTGAGCCAGCAGCTCAACTGTAGATGATCTGTCACTACTGTCAGTGTTACTCTCTCAGGATGTCCGTGGGTCAAGTTGACATGCTAGCCCTCTCTCCATGCTCCTCTTTATGAAGGTGCATCATTTGAATTGGATTCTATTCTCAACCCACAGCCAGTGCAAAAAGCAGCCACATGGGCTTTTCACTTTTGCAACATCTTTACCTGTGTGATTAATCATTAAAGTACAAGACGTGTATTCTTTTCAGTCATGCAAAACCAGTCATTTTTGCCAATTCCAACAAAAACAAAAAACATTTATTGATCTACCATAACCTTATATATATATATAAAACACCCCATGATATATGGGTAATAATTAAGCCGCATTAAAATTGTTTTAATACTTAAACCTTTGCTGACTTGCGCCTTCCAAGAGTATTCTACAATCTTTTGAATTTGGATTTACAGAATGACAAAATGAAGAGACATATATATACACTAATATAGTATGTAAAAAATGTATGTATCTTCAATATTCAGCCTGGCATTCATTAAAATAAAAATATATTTTAAATGAAATATTAATCTGTTTAGCTAAACTATGAGATAATCTCAGCATACCCTCACAGGGTGTATGTCATGTATGGGTCAAATTGCATGGTGGTCCAAGGGAGGCAACTCATGTAAGGCCCTGCACAGGAGGCCTTGACAGCTGTGACAGGGCAAATGATTCACTGCAGACACTGAAACGATGAGGCTTTCCTCCTGCTCACTGTGGAGGGAGGAGTAAATCTCGAATAATCCAACTTCCACATAACACTGCTGCAGATCTACATTGGGTGTACGACATGCTGCAATTGAATTTCATGCTATTCTTAATCCTCTTAATCTCCGGGCATATTTAATATTGCTTTGTCCTGTCTGTTTCATGTGTCTCGGTTAGTCTAGTCTGCAGTATCTGAGTGCTTCCCATACGACATTTTTTATATTGCTATAAATATTCACTACAAAAACCAGCTAGTAACCAAGAAAATTAGGATTAAATATGTTTGCCTAAAACTAATAGGAGCAAAAACTGCTGGCATTTTAATTAATTTTTTAATGCATCACTGTCAGCCCAAGCTTACCAGTGTATGTATAGGTTCAAGTATTTTTCTGGGACAATAACATTTCTGTTAGGAGTGGTACTTTAACATTCATACACACATGTGCAGGAGGGGAGATTTGCTGTACACAGTTTGAATGTAATATATATTAAAAAAATCAATTATATCATATCACTGTGGGTGGAGTTACCTTTTACCAGAGAGGATTGCATTCCAAAAGGTCCTACTATAATGTGCGATGTTACAATATCATAATATCATTCCAATTGAATGTAGTATGAGCAAGGAAAGTTTCAAATGTACTTCCTTCCATAGGCTAATAGGATGTTCAAATAACACATGTCTTTCCCATTGAGTGACAGTCTGACACAACCTTTAGTGACAATGGAAAAAAATTAGATAGACATCCTTGGGCAGGACACCCTGGTTGACTCATCCACGGACAGGTTTGTGGGAATGACAGCAAAGCTGGTGGGCAACAGCATCTGATTCAGGGTGTATCACCTTGACAACTGCTGCAAATGTACTGACTGGACAAATTCCAGCACGGCAAATAAAGCCTTTGTGCACCATTTTTACATCCCACCCACCTACCCCTATCCACCCCCTGCCTCCAATATTTTATGTCTTTCCCGCACCACCCCTCTTCTTAGACAAGTCCACTGGAGTGGCCTACTTGAGGATGTCTTTTTGAAAAATCTGCCAAAGTTGGCACACAACACAAATAGGAATAAAAGTTATCACTGGCAGAATTGCATCTCTGTAAATCCATATTTTATGAAGATCAAATATGAAGATCTATACATTTTATCCTTTCCCCCCATTCTTAACCACTGCATAAGACATGTCAATTCTTTTCTCAATGCACTCATAAAACTAAGACCATGCTCACAAATACATGCTTTTACCCAACATCTAAAAACTCGCATCTTCTGCAAATGTTACTCATGACTCCTGATTGTCTGCACTGCATGTGACTCTTAGGCATCAGAGCAAGCATCTTTCAAGTGATGATGATGATGATGATGATGATGATGATGATGATGAAGAAGAAATCTCTCTCTCTCTGAGTCTCTCTCTCTCCTCCCCTTATCTCCTGCTGTTATTGCACCACTGGGCCACTGGATCTCTCCTCTGCCAGCCTGTCTGACCCCCCCCCCCCCCCCCCCCCCCCCCCCCCCCCGTTTTCTCCATCATTACCCCGCTCTCCTCTTTCACCAGAAGAGAGAACTTTCATCCTTTGTCTGAAACTGAAGAAGAAGAGAAGAAGAAGAAGAAGAAGAAGAAGAAGAAGAAGAAGAAGAAGAAGAAGAAGAAGAAGAAGAAGAAGAAGAAAATGGGGAAAGGCTATTGATTCAAGGTGAAATTCGGACAAAGTATCAGATTGGTGCAGTTTCAATCAATTTGTTAACATTTGTATGAAAATATCCAGATTTAACATGACAACAATTCAAACATGAAATGTACAAATGAAAGCCTAGGAATGTCCCAGCTCTAATTTACCACTAACCAAAACCAATTAATTCCAACTGACACCCAAACATCAGGCTTTCCAATAGTTGGGTGATGTGACTGATTGGCTAATCAGATAGCTTCAAGGGGCTTACCTTGGAATTATAAGCCTGGATTGATGGATTGATGGATGGATGGATGGATGGATGGATGGATGGATGGATGGATGGACGGATGGACGGATGGATGGATGGATGGATGGATGGATGGACAAACGGATGGACGGACAGACACACAAAAGGATGGATGGGTGAGTGGATGGATCATTGAATGGATCCTGGATGGACAGACGAACGGATGGATGGATGGATGGATGACTGAAGGATGTATGGATGGATAAGCAAACACCAGGCTTTTCAAATCAATAGTTGCGAGATGTAACTAATTGGCTAATCAGATTGTTCCAAAGAGCTTACTTTGGGGAAAAAAAAATTTATGCCTGGGTGGGTGGGTGGGTGGGTGGATAGGTGGGAGGGAGGGAGGGAGGGAGGGAGGGAGGGAGGGAGGGAGGGAGGGAGGGAGGGAGGGAGGGAGGGAGGGAGGGAGGGAGGGAGGGAGGGAGGGAGGGGGGGAGGGAGAGGCAGATGGAAGAAAGGATGAGGTTTCACAATCCATAACCCTCTGCAGGCTTTGTGGGGCCATCAATACCTAAATCACTGCTAATGGCTGGAAAGTAAACTTGTACAGATTCATTTCCCTTGACACTATGAATTGTGTAGGGTGACAAGATGCCTCTGTTTTTACCTCCACCCACAGGGTTAACATAAATGCCATAATTTCATTGTAATTATCAGCTCACAAGGGGACCACAAAATGTCAATGAGCATGACTGATGCCAAGTATGAATGATACAGGATCCCATTTCCAGCTTATTATTTATTTCAAATCTGCATTCTGCACACTGACCATGATTAGCAACTTCATATCTTGTGAACATCACACATGTCGTATACAAAACTGCCTTGCCTTTGTCGTAATCATGAAGATGTCAGCAAAAATAAATTTGGAACATGATTACTAAAACAATTTACACACAAATATATAGATTACAAAAGACTTCAAAAAGGTCTTAACAAAAATGTTATGTTGAGGAAGATAACTTCATTCTGATATAAAATGAGAGCTAGAGAGAAAAAGAAGAAGGGGAATTTAACAATTAGAGAAGCGAGTCTACATCTGTTAGACTCAATCTTGGAAGAAGGTATGTGCAGCCTTCACAACTTAGGATTCTGTACCACCCATCCTGCTCAATCCTGTACCATCCATAGCCACCCACCCCATGTGGCCGTTACTTGACTGATTTTCCCCCCTACAAATTGCAGAATCCTTACACTGTTACAGGACTGGGGAGTGAAACATGTGAATTCATGACTTACAGGACCTTAAGAGTTAAGAAAGAAAATGACCAATAGCAAACCATTGTTTTCAACCATACTGCTTTTAACAGTTGATAGCAACATTAGAGTCCTCTATGTAGGAAATTTCCCCAAGAAAATTAAAAGCAAGAAAGTGTATTATCAACATAACTCAGTGTAGACATACAAAAAAAGTCAATTCACACAAATGCATGCCCATAGGCACACACACACACACACACACACACACACACACACACACACACACACACACACACACACACACACACACACACACACACAGTCACACTATACAAACAACTATGAAACATAAACGAAAAAGAAAAAGCACTGACATGTACATCAGGTGCAGCACTGACTTCATCAACAATGGCAGTAAAAGCCACAATTGTGCAATAGTGGGTGTTACTCACCTTGGTATTTGGGCACTGGGGCGTGGCTACGAAAACGTGGAATATGTATGGTCGATGCTTGATGGCACTCGGTCTGCCAGCACGGTGCCGACTCCGAGACTTCCTTCGCTGACACTGAAAGACTTGACGCGATGTCCGGTCGCTGGCGCCGACTGCCTCCTTCCCTCCACCAGGTAGTAGCTGTGGTCTTTCTGCATCGTCTGTCGATCCGCCTCCAAAAAGTCGGGTTCAGGAGGCCCAGGGGGTGGCGTTGGAGGCAAGCGACCTTTCAGATGTTTGTCGTAAGTGTGGTCTTGCGAGAAGAGCATCGAAGCGTCCCTTCTCTGGTCCGAGGAGAGCACAGCCGATTCGTTGTTCTTCTCCTGCTTCACCATAATTACAGACGAATGCAATTTGTCGCCATCTGCTTTCGCGTACGTGTGGTCCTTGGGCGGCCAAAGCGGTAACCCCCTGTTGTTGTGTATTTTTGCATCAGAACCGACGAAAGAAACAGTCGACTGGCTGCCGTAGTGAAAGTTGGGTGGTTCCTCTTTGTTGACACGCGGACACGGCCCCATTCTTTCAAAAGATTGCGACTTTATGGACACATAGTTGCTCATGAATACATTTCTTGGTGACACTGTGAGTCCATGCAACTTTGTAATGTTTTCTTCTGAAGAACTTCTTCGCGCAGCAAGAGGATCTGGTCGTTTGAAGTGGGAAGTTGTTTGTGCTGTCGTGCTCAGGGGGATAGGCATCTTGTTTCGCAAATTTCGCTTGGAGACAGCGTACGTATGGTCTTTTTCCTTTTGCACAATGCACTCATCATCAAGGACCATCTGAGTATTATCATCGTCCACTTGATAATTTTGGTCAATTTTCAGCACCATGTCTGCGAATGTCAAGAGAGCATTGACGTCCTCACCTGCATATGGCGGCGATGACGATGCGGAGACATCAGAAGATTCTAGCGACATTTTGACTCGAAAACGGAAAGACTGGATACAAAGAGTTCATTGTCTACTCATGGTAGACATAGAGCCATGCTTCTGGTGGAAAACAGCATGATAACCAGTCTATTCCACGCAGATCCAACGTAGGTGCTTGCTCATGGGAGGCATGCACTTTCCCACTGTCACCCGAGAATGCTGGCAGGGGAGATAAATCCAGATTTACACCGAAGAAAAACGTGGTCCGAGAGTGTTCGATTGTTCGAGTGTTCTTTGGTTCGATTCTCTCGCATTCAGAAACTGCAGCGGCTTATTGAAAAGGAAAAAAATCGACATTTCCCCCCCAGCAAAATTGTATGACTACTGTGACCACGCAAATAACTCATTTAAATTATACTCGTGCAGATGGCTTCACACTGACAGTAGTCAGTATTATTATGGAATGTTACAAAATTGCAGTGTACCAGTGTTACTGTTAGTGTTAGTGATGCTCCTCGCCCGCGTCCCCAAGTGCGCAGTGCAGGACTATTAATTAATTTGTTTGTGCATGCTTACTTGGATATAATCTGCATGCATGCTCTTATGAATTCGCCCGTATGTGTTTGTGAGCGTTGTCTGCATTTTTTGTGGAGAAGCTTACGTTTTAACATTTCTTTGAAATAGAGCTGTCATCTAAGGAAGAAAAGTTCAATACTGTCCTTCCGGGCTTTTCGTCTGCTGTTGTTGTTACTGCTGTTTAATCTTATATGTATGCAATATCAGACATATATGAATGTTATATTCCTGAGAAATGATATGCTATTTGGATTGTGTTGATAGAGAAAGTGGACTGGTGCAGACAAGTTCAGTCAGGAAATTTCCATGGCCTATCTTCAGACAGAGGGGCATTGTGACTCATCAGTTGGAAGGGGGAAGGGCATTGATGTCATGTGTGAAATTTTAATGTCATGACAGCACCATCAGATTTTACAGTGCAGTTCACCAGAGGAGGGGCACTCTTCCACACAGTTCATGCAGGCAAGCCCAGTAACTGAGAATGCTTGATCCCATTATGCATAATCTGCCCATTGTAAATGCACAATTGAGCTATTGTTTCACCCTCATCAGCTGCACATGAGAGTAAGTTTGACTTCTGTGTGACCAATTAGTTTTAGTGCCACTGCTGGGGAATGACGCCCTCCCAGTTGAACAAGGATCACAAATCTTCTCTGGCCTCCTCTGCTGACTCTATCATGATCTATTCCAAGTATCCCTATGGTGCTCATACTCCAGGCAGAGAAGCTCCCTTTTGTTTAGGCCCTTTCTTCACCTTGTTCTCCTTCCCTCCCCATACAAAACACACACACACACATGCTTGCACATGCATGCATGCAAGCACACACATACACACACACATGCACAAACACACACACAAACACACACACCCTTGCATGTAGTATACTGTGTTTTTGATCTCATTAAATTTTCCTACACCTATATTTTTTTTTATTATTTTTTTTACCGTTCTTTGCCCACAATCAACTGCAGTGAATATTATGGCACGATTTCCCTGGTGTTTTTACTCCTGGGTGGGGAGAAGCAATGTGGGTTAAGGGCATCTTGCTCAAGGATGCAACTCTGTGAACCGCGCAGCTTCGAGCGCAACTTCGATCGGGCTACCTTTTTTCATCACTCCAACACCGTCTCAACTCCCTGGGGAGCATGCAACTAGGCTGCGGATGAACGCGCCAAAGTTAGCTTTCACAATTTTTTCCAACTCAGCCCTCAACTTCGAGCGCAGCTTCGAGCGCCGTACCCACTGATTGTGGGTCCAGTGCGCTAACCACTCGGCCACAGAGCCCCACAATTTGTTCAGTGATATATCATTATAGTTGCAGAATAGGATAACTTTAATTGGCAAATGTCTAAAAGAAAGTGAAATTACTACATCTACACAAAATTTACTGGTCGATGTTGGATTTGAATGAGACAAGTTTTTTTCTCTTCAAAATGAAAGGATTCAAACTAAAGCACTGTGAATAAAAAAACTTTATTAAAGTGGATAAAACTAAAAATGACATGACAGTTAATGTCTCAACATCTGTTGGGGCTGATATTGCAACAGTATGTATTAAAGCAAATGAAAATAGTGATTTAAAAATCACATCCAATTTTCATTCAACAAATATATATGAATGTCGTCTTTAAGAAAATACAACGCATAATAAATGCAGTAGGTCAAATATATACAAATACACAGTGACAGTCTGCACTTAGTTGTGGATAATCTAACATCGACCTGTGCATATTTTGAATCAACTTGGATAATCTCGCTATGGTCTGCGTGCCATTAATCACTCTCAGTATACAGGGAAACAAGAAATTCCTGAAGGACATTTCCAAAGTTCGTTTTTGAAGAAAATATTGATATGTGCATATATGAAAACAATTCAGTACTTCAGAAAAGGATTTCATAAACTGATTACCACCACATTACAGTAATTCATGCATATTGGACGGAATGTATGTATTATCACAGCATAATTGGCAAGTTCAGAAAGTATAGAAACCATTATATCACATAAATACTGTATGTCAAATAAAACATAACATTTTGTCCCACAGTCATATTTGTATTATGCCTTCCCATTAAACTACATTTTTTATTAGCAGTAAAGTGTCACACCCCTCTAATTACATATCACAATTACCATTGCAAACATGATGATTGAAAAAATTTCTGAAAATAGGTTGACTGGTAGGTATGCTGCTGATTTGGAAACCATGATCTTTTCAACACCATATAAGAATTGTCGAGACTTAATATTTTTTTTTGGTGTCTGCAATATTCAATAATGATCTTGTTATAGGCTCAGACCATAAATTGTACTCGCAATGGGCCATGTCTACCAAATGTGATGCATATACTTTGGTATGTATAGATGTGTGTGCATGTGTGTATGTATGTGTGTGTATATGTGTGTGTATGTATATATGCATACATAAACACATAAACCTTTCCCATCCCTTCACATGATCATGCAATTTGCAAAGGTGTCCAACTTGCAAGGCTACAAATATTGACACAAACGCCAGGAAATTTCATGAAATCAGAAATTATGCCATATAATGCTGCTGAAGTGAAAATATGCATAGAGCATATTATGCACTGAGATTGCAATATGCAGAGCAACCGGCAGCAGAGAGCTCAGGCTGCAACGATTCAAGACCTCCAGCCCCGACCACTCTCAGACTTTTGGTCCTGCCGAGTCTGGAATCTGTCCTCCAAGATTCACGATCGTGTCCTTCAGTGTGCCCACCTCTGTAATGACAACATTGGAAATCTCTATATAGCAGTGACACTGCAATGCTGAACCACATTTGTAAAAGTGATTTTCAACATTTTTTGTTTGTTGCCAAGATTCCTTTTGTAATAAAAAGTTTGTTTCAATTTTTAAGGGGCTCATAGTCCTTTCCTTTTTTGACTCTTATGTATCTTAGAAACCACATTTAAACATACATATACAGATACATACATACAAGTGCACACACACACACACACACACACACACACACACACACACACACACACAGAGGATTGGAAATGATTTAATTGAATAAAAGAAACAAAATCAGGCCACAAGATCAATACTGCACCTCTCAATGTACTCTAAATATGATAACGTAATGTCAAATGGGTGATGAAAAAAGAAGGAAAATTACACACACAGGAAACTGAATGCGTATTCCCCTTCCTTTCTGGCTTCCCCCGGTGGGTTCGGGGTGAGAATTTACCCACCCCGTCTCCCTATGCGATTCATAAGAGGCGAATAACTAGGGACAACTTGACTTGATTTGCATTAACTTTAAACTGTCCTAGTGATTTTCGTGCTTAATGGCCTTACATAGCCTACACAGGCTGATTGGCCTTAGAACGCTATCCATCCATCCATCCATCCATCCATCCATCCATCCATCCATTTATCCTTTCAGGCTAGGAAACACTCAATCTACATTCTAACGTTCAGAGCCTCAGGCCCAAATAAATAAATAAATAAATGTATTCCCTCCCTCCTACACTTATTGACGACTTAGACAAGGGAGGTAACTCAAGGCAGCTTACGGGTCCTGAGCGTCTGGTTCTCCAAGGCAACTTCACTGTTCCTGGCAGCCAGGAAGATGGCGTCTTGGATGGAATCTTCAATCAGCTGGCGGTAGCGCTGCTCCAGTGCCACCTTCTGTTCCTCAAACATCTCGCGGTAGCTCCGGAACGTCTGGTGGAATGACATGAAATAATTCAGAGCTAAACTTTTGGGGAACAATAGAGCAGAACATACTTGAATTCTGCAAATAATTTTGGTAGCTTCTGGAAGTCTAGTGGAAAATATGACCATGTGCATGCCTGTGTTTGTGTGCATATGTGTGTGCATATGTGTGTGTGTGTGTGTGTGTGTGTGTGTGTGTGTGTGTGTGTGTGTGTGTGTGTGTCTCCCTGTCTGTGTGTTTGTCTTTCCATCAATTTGTCAACTCTGTCTGTCCATCTTATTGTCTATCATAAATTATCAGCCTCCCTTCCCCCTTCCCTAATCTCTCTGTCCTGTCTTTGTCTCTCTTTGTCTCTCTGTGCCTCTGCTCTCTCTCGTCTCCTCTCTCCGTCTTTCATCTCTCTCCCGCTCTCTCTCTCCCTCCTCCCTCCCTCCTCCCTCCCCCTCCTCTCTCTCCTCTCTCATCTCTCTCTCTTCTCTCTCGCTCTCTCTCTCTCTTCACTCTCTTCTCTCTCTCTCTCTCCCTCCTCCCCACCTCCTCTCTCTCTCTCTCTCTCTCTCTCTCTCTCTCTCTCTCTCTCTCTCTCTCTCTCTCTCTCTCTCTCTCTCTCTCTCTCTCTCTCTCTCTCTCTCTCTCTCTCTCTCTCTCTCTCTCTCTCTCTCTCTCCCCACATTACCTGGTAGTGCTGGAGCTGCTGGATCTCCAGTTCATCACGGTGGAGCTGGTACACACCGTCCAGCTGTTGGGTCAGGTGTTCCTTCTCCTGCTTCAGCAGCTGCAGCTGCAGTGCCAGCACTGCCCTGTCTGCCTCAAACTCCGCCACCTTTGCTTCCAACCCTGCCCCTTCTTGGGAAGAGTACTGTCTTCCCTCCGCACTCCGCATCTGCAGTGGAAATGGCGACAGTGGATGTGAGTCAATGTCTAAACACTGCCCTGTCTGCCTCAAACTCCAAACTCTGCAGCTACAGTGGAAATGGCAAGAGCAGTTGTAATTCAATGTCTGAGCACTGCCCTGTCTGCCTCCAACTCCACCACTTTCACCTCCATCCCTGCCCTTTCCTGGGGAGAGTACATACTGTCGCCCTTCCACACTCCGCAGCTGCAATGGAAATAGCAACATGCAGCAGTTGTGATTCAATGTCTGAGCATTGCCCTGTCTGCCTCAAACTCCACCACCTTCGCCCCCATCCCTGCCCTTTCCTGGGGAGAGCACTGTCTTCCCTCTGCACTGCGCAGCTGCTGTGAAAATGGCAACAACATTTGTGAGTCAGTGTCTGAGGTCATGACAACGTGATGACGACTTATTTCGGACTGAAGCATGTTAGATGAATATTTTACCTAAAATCTTACTTTCCTGGAGGAAAAGTGAAAAATTATCTTATCCGATGAGAATGATTGGAGACTAGTTTTAAAAAGTGCTATTGATATCCACCCCATTCTTTGAAAGGCCATACTATATAACAAAGTGCATGCAAATTAATTCATCTTCATATATTTTGACTATCTTGTGTGACAATGCATGAGAAACATGGCTAAAGCATGAAAAAAAAGTGCAAGAAAAAGGTGAGTAAACTTATCGGCACCCTAAGTCACATATACATTTTCTTTACATTTAGGTCACTTTAAAAAATGTTTAGATTTCCTCTATGAACATGCTGTTTTTCTGGAATACGCACGAATAAATAAATAATTTGGTAGTTGAAATAACTAATTTTGTCTTCTTTTTTCATACTTAGCCTTGTTTTCTCATGGACAGTCACATACACATTATTTAAATGTCAGAGACCAACCTGTATTTCTGCCTTGGCAGCATCAACCTCCATCTTGGATTTCTCCAGCTCTTCAGAAATCAGAGCCTTGTGCTCCTGCTCCATGCGCAGTCTTTCCTCTTGCTGCCAGCACAGAAGCAGTGGCACCACATGAGCAACAGTGGCACACCCTTGAGTAAAGAGCATCGGTGTGTTACAGGCTGATGTTTCATATGCAGCACATGAGCAACAGTGGCATACCCTTGAGGGTAATGCGAGCTTCTGTAGTGTTTACTGGTTGAATATTTAATATGTAGCACATCCATCAACAGTGGCATACCCTTCAGTAAAGAGCACTCGGTAGTGGTACCGGCTGATGTTTCATATGCAGCACATGAGCAACAGTGGCATACCCTTGAGTAAAGAGCACTCGGTAGTGTTACAGGCTGATGTTTCATATGCAGCACATGAGCAACAGTGGCATACCCTTGAGCAAATAGCACTCAGTACCGTTACTGGCTGATATTTTTTTATAGCACCTGAATACAGTGCATTGTTTGTCAGGTAACTTATGAGTGATGATGCCATAATCCTTTCACATCATTGTGCTCTTGTACATTGGAGAAGAAAAGCAATTCCATATAAGACTGCCTGAACAACTCAATTACCACTTGATAGTAAATATCTATTTTGATTGCAAAGAAATAAAAACACTTACCTCAACTTTTTGTCTGAGTTCAGTGTTGCCTTTGAGAGCAATCATCTGAGCTTGAGCGTCCTGCAAAAGAATCACACAATTATTAAAATTTGACCATTGTCTCTCCACGGAAATTCCACTCAAAATAGATGATACTGAAGCTTCCATTTACAACAACGCCTTTTTTCTTGTCCTCAAAAGCAAAGGGATGTGTACTGCCTGGGAGAGGAACTGATACATTATTTTCCCTCATGCACGTACATGTATTCTTACATGCAATATTACTGACCTATATGGGAGGGAGGGAGGGGGGGAGGGAGGGGGAGGGAGCGAGGAGGGGGGAGGAGGAGGGAGGGAGGGTGAGGGAGGGAGGGAGGGAGGGAGGGAGGGAGTGAGGGAGGAAGGGAGGTAGGGACAGAGGGAGGGAGGGGGGGGGGGGGAGGGAGAGGAAGGAGGGGGGAGGGAAAGAGAAGAAAGGGGGGGGAGGGAAAGAGAGGAAAGGGGGGGGGGGGGGAAGAGAAAGAGGAGACAGAGAGAAGAGAGAGAGAGAGAGAGAGAGAGAGAGAGAGAGAGAGAGAGAGAGAGAGAGAGAGAGAGAGAGAGAGAGAGAGAGAGGAAGGGAGGGAGAGAGAGAGAGAGAGAAAATCTACATCCTAATTGAGAAGATGCTTACCTCTATCTGTTCCTTAAGCCGGTCCGTGACATCCTTCACATCCAGCTTGATTTGTCTGAGAACCTCTGTCTCCTTCTTCACTCTTTCCTTCACTTCATTGATGGCTGTTAGTTTGGACTTGGTCTCAGACTCAGACTTCTTGCCTAAGGAGGAAATAATATGTCAATGTAGTTGTCAGGTAACATTAAGTTGTTTCCATTTATTACCCCAATCCACTAAAATAGATTAATTTACTTACAACTATAAAATTTGCCATAAGCATCCACCCATTTAGAAATAGACTGTTGCACATCTTTTATCTGAAATACTCTTTAGTATGTTGAAGGGGGTGGGGGTGGGGGGTGGGTGGGGGGAGGGGGAGCTATGAATGAATGTCATGAAAGTATTGTAATAAAAAGGACCTCTTGAAGATTAACATTGTGTGTACAATTATGACCCTTTTGGAAATTAAACATTCAAAGCATTATTGCATGTTAGGCATATGCTAGAGCCCATTGCTCGGATGAGTACAATTATTCAAGATTCAAAACTAGATTCTTTTTCCTCTTTACTTCAAATACAATTTAATTATCATTGATCATTTATTAGAACTCTAATTAATAAATATGTTTTCTTCATATCGATGCATTCAAAGGTACTCCGGATCCAAGCCAGTACACACCTTTCTCAATGAACTTGGAGTAGTCATCGATGCGTCTCTTCAGGTCATCTCTGAGTGCCTCTACTTCCTTCCTCTTCTCCTTGTACTGGGCACTCAGCTGCTCAGAGAAATATAAAATGTCATATACTACACAAAAGGCCTCTCCAGAACAAAGAGAGATCATTTGAGCAGCACACAAGCAAGAATAAATATATTACCCAGTGAAAGAACTGATATGAAGAAGAAGAAAAAGGAGGAGGAGGACCAGGAGGAGGAGGGGGAGGAAGAGGAGGAGGAGTTTGTTAAAGAAAAAACTTAGCAGAGGAAACAAAAAATGGTGCAGGGTCCACTTTAACAAACAAGTCTGAATAAAGACACATACTGAGGTAACACACACACACACACACACACACACTCATGCAAGCACACACACATGAAAGCACACTAAACTCCTGCCTCACCTGATCTTTTTCCTTCTGCAGCAGCATCCTCTTCTCCTGCATCTCCTTGTTGCCTTTGTGCATGCTATCAAACACCCACTCCAGAAGGCCCTGCGATGCAGCAAAGCACAGCCAGGTGTAATGAATGCACCATAAACATGCCAGCTTTTCTCTGTACAGCTACTCAGACTGCCAGAGCTTCCTCTCCTAATAAACACTAGGCAAAGGCATACTCAGGACAAGCAATGTAACATTGGTAACAATTTTAATCCTTAGGGGGAAAAAAAGTAGTGGTTACAAAAACCCGACTGACCCTATTTTTCTGCTGACAATGAACTTTTTTTTTTCAATGTTGTAAGGGGGGATGAGGGCTCTGTGTGTGTGTGTGTGT
>JAWQFJ010002957.1:40000-85000 GCA_034096865.1 Theodoxus fluviatilis | reverse complement strand
CTGATCATACCCGGCCTCGCGTTATTTACGTCAAGATCTAAAAATAGAAGAAAAAAACGGAAGTGGCCGATTTATCGCAATGCCTGCTGGGAAGCACAGAGCTGGGAAGCACTTAAAAGTTCGGTTACACACTTGTGCGTTTGATCGAAATCGGACAAGTTTTAGCTGTGTTGTAGCGATTTTTGCCGATATTTCGACTGAAGTTCTGACTTTTTTCGCGTCGGATGAGAGCGAAGGAAGCGACAATGCTGCTGATTCATTTCTGAATTTGACCTGATGTCGGTGCGCGGGAAATCTATCCGCTTGAACAAGACCAGTGGATGCGAGAGATGTTGGAAGAGGAATCGTCGGAGGAAGAGTATCTAGACTTCCACTTAGGATCGTGGCAGACAGAAAATTTTCGTTCTCGTATGCGACACACCTTTCGACGCGCTCAAGGAGTAAAGATTGAATCCCCTCGGACGCAACGCCTCTTCATGTCTTCTCTGATCTTCACAGACGCGATGTGGGAACGACTTCACTTGTGACAGACAAATCGGTATGCTGAGAGAGAGAGAGACAGAGGAATCCACCTCCTGCCAGCTCCAAGTGGGCACCTGTGACAGTTTCTGAGATGAAAACATTCATCGATCTCTCCATCGCAATGGGTGTGCTTCGCATGCCTGAGAAGCAAGATTTTTGGCGACAGAAGAAGTGGCTTTTTCCGTAGTTTTCGAGACTAAGTTCCCCAACTGGCCCAAGGCAATCGAGAGACGGATTCCTTTCTCTGTAGCGGTACCTGCATCTACAATTCGATCCCCAATAACTTTCTTCACTGTTCACAAGAATTGCAAGGTATGAGGTACATTTATGAATTGAATGGGATTTGATTGATAAAATCAGTTGGGTGGAAATTGGTGATTCAGATATCATCTGAATAGATCTCTGATGTGTGCAGTTGTTTCAAACACCATGATCATCTGATGTGTGCAGTTGTTTCAAACACCATCAAACTAAGTACATGAAATTCGTATGCCACCATTTCTAGCTGGATACCAGCATCAAAACTGTGTTATGTTTTAGCTCCTTCACAGTGTTTCAGAGGAGATAATACTCTGAGGCAGTTGACATTTGAACTGAATCAGTGAATGTTATCTGAAGCTCAGCTATAATGTCATAGGAATTAGGCCATCTAAGTGTTGTATAATGTTTGCAAGCACGAATCAGATTTGATACAGGAAATTTGCCCTATTTGTCTCATAAACATTTTCTAAGCTTTTGCTTCTAAAGATATATGCATTTCTTTTTCCTTTGTTTTATTTTTAATGTTTCCTCAACCATGAGTCACTACACTGAAGACTTCTGAATAGTTAATCATGATTTATTTATATGTATTAAAAAAAAAGAATTCCATCATTATTGTAAATGTAATGAAAACTGCAATTGTAATCTTTTCAGAAATACACACATTGTGCACTGTTGCAACTGAACTATGGTAAGCAATTCTTGCTTTATGTATGCAGTGATCATCATTATGTACCATTTCAAACTCTGTATTAAATAATCTACATTTAACAGATATTGGTTTGTTGTTTCTTATCTAAATATTCTGTTTGAATGTTGTTGCTAAACAATTCCAAAATACTCTAATGTTTCAGGCTCATGCTCATGTTTGTAAATAATGCATGTGTGTGTGTCTTTACGTGTAGGATGCATGTTGTATTATAGCGTGCGTGTGTGCGTTTCATGTTCTGGCTCAGACTGTGTGATGATAATGTGTGTGTTTTTGTGTGCGTGTGCGCCTAGAGCTCCACTATGTACTTTTTTGACTGTGTGGAGGAAGTGCGCCTTATAAATAAACATATTATTATTATTATTATTACCTTTAATTATTCTTCTCAATAATATTATTGTTCTTGAATTGTTCCAGAATGTACAGTGAGTTTTCTGGAATTTCATCTTGAATTGTTCCAGAATTATCTGTCAGTATTCTAGAATATTCTGGAATAACATTCCAGAATATTCTGGAATAATTCCAGAATTATTCTAGAACTGTGTTTCCTATCTTCGTCTGTAAGTATTCAAGAACATTCATTACCATTCTAGAATATTCTAGAATATTCTAGAATATTCTAGAATTATTTTCTAGAATATTCTAGAATATTCTAGAAAATATTCTAGAATATTTCTAGAATACTTCCTTGAATTCTCATTTAAGCTTCTGTCATTATTCTAGAACCTTGGACTCTGGTTCCAGAAATCACATTCTAGAATCTTCTGGAACATTTCTAGAATAGTTCTGGAACGATTCCAGACCGTTTCGATGCATCCAAATGATCAATGTAGCCCAAAACGATTTCATGAATATGAAAGAACGACAGTCTGGTGCTTTGCAATCTATCAGTTTTTGCAGACTATGTAGGGCTATTGATCACAAAAATTAATAGAGCTTGTTATTGTAAGAACAAGTCAAGTCATGATTCCCTAGAGAGCCAACCCTCACAGTGCACACAGGGAGTTGCAGAGGGTCTGTTCTTACCCCTAATCCACAATGGAATTGATTAATATGATGTCACAAAGTTGCTTCATGTTACACTATAATATGAGACTGGAATTCTACTTTTGTAAGCTCCGTACAACTGCAAAAATGTTGGTCAAATGAGTAGCACACGTGACATCATAGAGAGAGTTACCTGCAAGGTCTGCCAAGCGGATGAGGGACCTCACACCCACTTTGCTGGATTGCCTCTCCCTCTGCTCCACGCTGATGGAGAAGAAGGCATGGGACCTGGAGTGAAGAAGAACATGACTCAGAGACTTGTGAGCAGCATATCTGTGATCTGCTAGCACTGAACCAGCCCTAACTTGCGCAAGGCGATTAGGCACTACATGCAGAAATGTGTGACGGGGGCATTTCTTGCTCAGATACAGGTTTTTGCAGAAATGTGTGACGGGGGCATTTCTTGCTCAGATACATGTTTTTGCAGAAATGTGTGACTGGGGCAATTCTTGCTCAGATACATGTTTTTGCAGAAATGTGTGACTGGGGCAATTCTTGCTCAGATACATGTTTTTGCAGAAATGTGTGACTGGGGCAATTCTTGCTCAGATACATGTTTTTGCAGAAATGTGTGACTGGGCAATTCTTGGTCAGATTCATGTTTTTGCAGAAATGTGTGACTGGGCAATTCTTGCTCAGATTCATGTTTTTGCAGAAATGTGTGACTGGGCAATTCTTGGTCAGATTCATGTTTTTGCAGAAATGTGTGACTGGGCAATTCTTGGTCAGATACATGTTTTTGCAGAAATGCACACCAGGGGTATACACTTTTCATGTCCTCAAATAATTTGCCTGAAAAATATTTTCAAAATGCATGAAAATAAACTTTTCATTGACTCAGTCTGTGTAGGAAAACATCAGAGGCCATCTACTAAATATTGCTGCTGCATGACACCCATCTTCAAAGGGACATAGCTTTTACAATTTTAATCTGACTGTGTTTATACTTAATCCAGGTTAATCAGGAAATACTGCAGATTAAAAAAAAGTATAAATAATACAATGCAACACCCCCCCCCCCCCCCCCCCCCCCCCCCCACACACACACACACATATATACATATTTAGTTAGGACTGGTTTTGTGGAGGTTAAGTCACATTTGCAAGTAGACACACACGTGTTTGGGAAGCACAACTGAGTGAAAGAAAAGGGTTAGAGGACACAGGTCACAATAAGTCACACATACATAAGTCGCAGACTATTATTCTCAGTCAGTAAAGATCAACATGAAGGTCACATAAGTCATATCACAGGAGGTAGAACAGGTCATGAAGATATCATCATTTCACACATCACAGAGTAACAAAGATCACACTGGTCATCACAAGTCAAAGAGCATTTCAATGAAGTTCACAAACGTGATAGTCACATGTCACAAGTCAAAGAGCTCACAACAGGTCATGCATGTCACAATTACATACCAGATCACACTGGTCACATATGCAACAGGCTGTGATTTACCAGTCATAGAAGTCATAAAGGTGCAGCATGTCAAAGGTCACTATTCACTCATCACAGAGGTAACACATGTCAGACAGGCCGCAACCCACCTGGCATGGTGAGCACGCATGTCTGAAGCTCCAGTGCGTCGTGCTCTGTTGCCCTGTTCAAAGAAGCTGACCAGCTCATCTCCGCTGTTTACCACCATCTCAGACAGTCCATCCACATAGCTGTAACAAACAAGGTGGCAGCATAGGTGAATCGGGATTTGAAAGTCTCAATTGCATGGAACTAGTTTTTACTTCATAATATTCATAAATGGGTTAAATTATATCTCAAACAGTATAAAAACATGATTGTTGAAAACCTTCAAAACAGTCACTTAATTTCAATTGAACAACATCCAGAAACCTACAAGGGAAATTCAGGCTCTGTGTCCAAGTGGTTAGCATGCTTGACCTGCGGTTGCTTGCTGCTAGTTGGTGCAGCATTTAAGCTTTGATCATTCCAATATTTGCATTATTGGGCAAGATGCTTGACCTGTATTGCTTCACCCCAGACAGTAATAAAACCATGTATATGTGAGGGGGGCAATGGCATACCATTGAGTAATTAAACCTTGCAAGCAGCTGTAAGCCAGCATCTGGATGGAATACTCCTCGGGAAGTGGAGTTGGTGCTGGTACCTGCACTGTATGCATCTTATCTGTCACTGTGTTTGCCATCAGGTGCTCATGAAGGATTAGCCAAGTGGCCCAGTGATCAGGGGGTAAAGTGTAAAGCAGTTTGAGACCCAGACAAGGGAGATAGGTCTCTATCTAAAACAACGCCTTTACCTTTTTCCGTTTTGAAACAACACTATACCATCATTTATAAATATATGAAATAATGAATGGAATCAATCAGACCTCAATCAGGTTTTTTTAATGGTTGTTGAAATTAACACAATAATGACTTAATTTTCACGGAACAACATCCAATATCTTACAAGGGAAATATAAAACATCTTGAATTAGTGTAGAAATAAAATCAGGATTGGAGTAGGAGGAAGAGAAATTAGAGGAAGAGAGAAATTGGCTTTCTCCTATTTATCATTCAGACTTTAAAAAAATTAAATGTATGATGCTGTGTAAAAAAAGTTAAATAACACAAATACGATAAGTGATGCCTGCTAGTTTACTTACAGAATATCCAAACCATGCATACAATCTTGATATCCCTGGCAGGAGCACAAGTATTTCCAATATTGCAAGCAAGAAAAAGGGGTCACCTACATTCCTTTTTGTGGATGGTGGCTGATCTTCATGGTGTTGGTGTGAGGGTTCAGCAAGTCCGTCATCTTCTCATCCATCACCTGTTTAACATAGCATAACATAACATAACATAACATAACATAACATGGCACGGCACGGCACGGCACGGCACAGCACAGCACACCACAACACAACACAACACGGCATGGCACGGCACAGCACAGCACAGCACAGCACAACACAACACAACACAACACAACATGGCACGGCACGGCACATCACAACACAGCACACCACAGCAGAACAGTCATTACAATACAATGGCTCTTTACTGCCAGAATTTGCTATATACAAACACTGCTTAGAAAAGGTGACAAATGTAGGATGGGATAGGTTGAATCAGGATAAATGTATCGCAAAAAAACCAAGATCACAAATCCCCCTCTGGAATAATCAGTGTTAAGAATAACTATGGCAGTTAGTATAAAAACAATTGTATATGTGTATTTTGGGAGCACCAAATCTTTAACTGTCAGGTATTTGTCTAGTGTGGAATTCATGTAACATCATTCATAAATAACAGGTGTCTAATGATCTGACATCATGTTTATTCAAAAGACAGAATTTGTTTCTCCAGTTTTTATGAAAACTTATTTACTCTTTGTTTCATAAGGGGTGAGAAATATAACAATTTGAAAACAACATTTTCTTTAAGAGTTTTATCATATCATATTGCTTCATCCATAGCCAAAGAAAATACTTGGCATCACCCCCATGATCTTTTCCTACAAAATACATGTTTCATTACTTACCTCAAGGTAGGAGACAGTAATAAAGAACTCTTTATTACTTCTCTCATTCACTTGCTTGAAAAGATTCTGATTGATCTGAAAACCAACAAATATTCCATATCAGAATTGGTATTCAATAATATTTTTAAAAAATCAAACACAACTCATGATCTCATTGTGTCCAATGTGTCATTATGGTAAAAGAGTGAATGTATAAACTGAAAAAGTGAAAATATATAATAAATTCTCCTGAGATATAACATTAACGCCATTATTTGGGTCTAGAGCTCTTCTTGCATATTATATTGCGCTTTCACATATATTTCACAAGACAGCATGACATGAAAAATGAGCCAATTATTCAACACATGGAGAAGCAATCATGGAAATATCATTGTGTTCATTAGAAATGAAATAATGTCCTAAAAATCTCTTCACAACAAGTTCCAGGGAAACAAGAAGACATTCTCACCAGAGGAATGATGCCAGGGTCCTCCTCTGTGCCCACCATCAAGTAACTCTTCCCTGCATCCGCCTGCAGAGTGAATGAGTAGAATTTGGAAAAAATGACGGAAACATTTAACAGTGCTACAATCAGCATTCACACACACACACACACACACACACACACACACACACACACACAACACACACACACAACACACACACACACACACACACACACACACACAGACAGACAGACAGACAGACAGACAGACAGACAGACAGACAGACAGACAGACAGACAGACAGACAGACAGACAGACACACAGACGGACTGATAGACACACAGACACACACACACACACACATACAAAGACACACAGACAGATGGACAGATGGATGGATGGATGGATGGATGGATGGATGGATGGATGGATGGATGGATGGATGGATGGATGGATGGATGGATGGATGGATGGATGGATGGATGGATGGATGGATGGATGGATGGATGGATGGATGGATGGATGGACAGACAGACACACACACACACACACACACACACACACACACACACACACACACACACAGAAAGACAGACAGACAGAGACAGAGAAACATAGAGACAGAGGGACAGGCTGAGACAGAGAGATTATAGCATTGATGGTTTAAATATACTTATTGAAGTTATTCACAAATACAAATAATCCATAGCCAAAACATGCAATCATTTAACATTGCAACTTGTGAAAAGTGAATACCACTTACTGCCCCAAATGCCAGAATGCTGGCATTGTATCCATCCAATGCCTTCTGCAGAACAGTTTCACACTTCTCCTTGTAGATCTGGCTCTGACAAAACAGGGGAAATGAAGATTAGTACAAACAATGCTCAGTATTTTGATTAAAGATTACTCCTGAGTGTCAGACAGTGCACTATTATGTGTTTCAACATAACAGATACGGCAAACTAGAAAATAAGCCCCTCAACAGTTAGTGGCATCATAAACACCTCGTCTGTTAATGATGATCTAATTATGCACAGTTAGTGGCATCATAAACACCTCGTCTGTTAATGATGATCTAATTATGCACAGTTAGTGGCATCATAAACACCTCGTCTGTTAATGATGATCTAATTATGCAGGCATCCATCCATGACAATCTCTTAAATAAGAGCAACTCACAAAAAAGCATATGAATTTGACCAACCATTCTCTTCAAATTATCAATTCAGAAATCAAATATGATAAATGCTCCCACATATCGAATGCTATATTAGAAATTATGCACTTTAGGTTAGCCTGATCAATTATTTTTGTTTTACTATCTTCTTGATTTATTATTCCTTTTTCAATTCTGACATTTGACAAAACCAGAGACTTGCAGTATCAGATGCAACACTGTTGTCACATTCAGCTGTGATAGGAGATATATTCAGCAGGTGTGACATCCAGTCACTCAACTCTAATTGGTTTATAGTCAAGAATTGATTAAATAACTTACATTTTTCACTTCAGGATGATATGCTCCATCAAAGGAAAATGTTTGTTCCTGAAAAAAGACAGAAACATATGGCCACAAAAAGCAAAGACAGATTAACATATATGTCACAGTAGAAATTGCAATTTAGTAGGATTTGCAATCCTACTAGGAAGAATGGAAATTTCCATTCCTACTAGTAAGAATGGCAATTGCCATTTCTACTGGCGTTTTATCAGTAGAAATTGAAATTGCCATTTGTACTAGTAGGAATGGAAACTTTCCATTCTTACTAACTCATTTGAAACACCAATTCAGTAGAACTTGAATTTCTCCATTCTGTCTCGTGCTAACTCGAATTAACAGTTATGAGGTAACATTAGGTGATCTGTGTCGTGTCATTATGAATTGTGTGCAATGAAATGTTTGTTATGGTTGATTTAGGAGAGAGAAAATGTTGACATATTTTTTTAAAAAGTATACTCATTTGACATATTTAATTGTCTTGCGGCTTTGTTCTTGTCTTTGATTTAAAGCAGTCATTCAGATATAAAAAACTCACGTTTTGTGTGTACACACAGCATATCAATCAGATGACACTCTCTTTATTAATAAAACTAAATGTATCAGCATAACAAAGATGAACTCAAAATCAATAAACAAATAATAAGCAGTCCCATCTCATCACAACATACTTCCACGATCATCACAGACAGGCATACTTCCACATTCACTGGCATACTTCTACAATTACTGGCATACTTCCACAACCATCACAGACACTGGCATCCTTCCACAATCAGCTCTCTACATTTTTGCACTGTGTACCCTTTGGGTGACACTTGGTACAACAGGAGAGTTTTGTGCCTTTGCATGAACATCTTTTTGTTTGACAAGCTCCCTTGCATTGGCAAACTGTCCTTGCCACATCTTTGTTCTGCCATCTTGTTGATGCTCGGGATGCCTGAATTAAGGTCACTTCTGGGAGATCATGTGGATCAACATCGTTCAGAGGTGCAATACAGGTCAAGCAGATGGGCTGCCACTTCTGCAGCTGACTTTGTTTGACTGGCATATTATGCCCAGCTAAACTTGGAAAAGCAATCCCTGGCATGCATCACCCACTGGAAGTCGTTATCCGGCCTACTCCGGAAATAATTCAGATCTATCTGGACACGGAGCAGAAAGCACAAGTTAATCATAGGCTTTCTCGATGGCAACAGCTTCGGCACCTGGCGTTGTGCAAAACTTGTACTCGTTTTCAAGAACACGTCGATTGCTCCATGCTTCACACACTGAGTAGTTCTCCTTGAACTCGGTCCATGTTTTATCTCGTCCCCCGTGGCCCACACGAGCATGGCATCTGGCTATCGTGCTGAACTGCTCATCTTTTGTCACCAATGGGCACTTTGTCTTGACAAAAAACACAATGTCTTTGGAACCTCTGCGCTGCAGCTTGAACTGCTTTTGACAGCGGAATTTGAAGTATGCTCCATCGCTGCACTTGCTTCCTTTTCCCATGGAAAGGGCATTCTCATTCTTGTTGTATCTCTCCTGGCTAAACACAAAATTGTCTTTTTTCGCTGCTGCAAGACTGCTGATATGGTCTTCCAAAAGGCTGTAAAATGTATGTCTCTGTCCTTCATCCTCCATGGTTGATGTGACTTTGTCCCTATCAAATTTCAGATTTAAGTGTTCTTGGTTCAATGTGTAGAGCTGTTTTTAATTTTTCAGGAGCAGTGTTCAAATATGCAGCCAGTTTTCAGTGCAGTTATTATAAGAGTCAATCAGATTTGTGTTCACCAAGTAGAAATAACTGCTATAATACCATAAAAAGTGCTTGTTGTTGTTGTTTTTGTCTCATTAAAAGTGTTCATAAAAAGTGTTCACATGATCACAGTCAATGCGCAAATCCATGTTCTGGTTACAAACCTAACAGTTGTTCAATAAGTGAAACATGAGTACAAATCCAAATTTCGATTTCAATTTCTACTGAATTGTTGTTTCAACTGGGTTAGTAGGAATGGAAAGTTTCCATTCCTACTAGTACAAATGGCAATTTCAATTTCTACTGATAAAATCCTAGTAGGATTGCAAATCCTATTAAATTACCATTTCTACTGTGACATATATTTCATTTGCCAAATGAAGGTAAACTTCATCACTCATACATGACTAATCTAGCCAACTATTCAGTAGCAATAAGTATGTTACAAAGCCTATAAAAAAATTATCAATTGTATAATTTCTTATCCCAACTTCTACACACATTAGCTTTGTATGTTGTTTTTAATGACCGTAATATTTCATGCAATTATGACATGACAAAGAACTTTGGTCACAAATCACACTCACCTTTCCAGCTGCTTCCACTGAGACCTTGTCTCCAGAAATCTTTACCACTGCCTTGACACCTTTGCTGACCTCAGCGTGGGTTAGAGGTCGACAGCGTGCAACAACTTTCACAGCAACTTTCTCTGGCTGCAATTGTAAGATACAAAAGGGTGTTTTCCACATCATCAACACATCCAAATTTGGTTCAAAACTAAAGTTTATGTGATGTTGGTTTGATTTACCGTTTCCCTACTCTGCGGTCTGTCATATTTTCTGGTGTGGTAGCACAACTTCTTGGCAGAAAAAAGGGATTGAGGAAGACCATTTACTAAAATGTATCATTTCAATACAAGAATATAGATCTATACATGTGTATATACTAATATAGAGGCTAGTTGTTCCTGCCATACAGGTCATGGAAAACAAGACTCAAATTACAATGTTTCTTATTCCCAGACCCAGTTCAATTCAAGAAAGTTAACGTTTGTGGAAAACGTAGCCGTATGTGCGAGAACTAAATACACTCTGCCAGAAAATGGGTTAGCTCGGAAATGAATAATTCAGATGCAATAGCGAAACTCAAACTGGGGATACCTGCCTCTACCTGCGTATATGCAGAGAATACCACACTAGTGATTTCTACGAAATCATTACCAATCCGGAGAGGGGTAAGTCCGCAGACTACCCTCGAAATAAATGAAAATATAAGCGGAGCTGGAAAGAAACCATGCTAGCCTGCTTATCGCTCATTGAAGTCATTCCCTTTTCCGTGATCGCTCCTTCCCGCTATAACTCGCGTTTTATAGACGGAGAGATCACAGTCAAGTGAGTAAAAGAGTTACATGCAAGATGACAGTTAGGAAACAATAGGCTGACATGAAACTGTGCAAACCATTTCGCTTTTTCCTTGAAATCACAGCATAAATATTGCAATTCTTCGTAAAAAGCACACACAGATGAGCTGATACTCGCTGTCAGCGTAAATAACCAAGTTTTGATGACGAAATTCTCACAAATCTGTGGATCCTTCTATTCCTACTAATTCCTAGCTCAAATGGTCAAAAGGTATACACATATGTTACGATTTTAAATGATATTGTATTGTTTCTGTGATTTTAAAATTAAGATCGTAATGATTATTAATGTAATTAAACACGTGTTTACTTTGGCTCAATCCGACATTAAATGATTTCTCCCGTATTTGGACTCTTCTGCCAGGAGGTTTCAAATTGCACTGCGAAAATGGCGTCGAAGGCGAAGAAGCGGGAAAGTGACTTGCCAATGTGTAAATATGGTGAAAAATGCTACAGAAGGAACGCTCAACATCTTGAACAATTTAGACATCCAAAGCGCAAATCGGAAGAGGTAATGTTTCATTGCAGTTTAATTTTGCTTCTGAATTCAACGTAACTGGATATACTGTACTCGGACTCGGAGTCTGAATGACTCAATCAGTCAATGAGTGAATCTGATCACAACCATTCTTCAATTTCTTGATTCTACTCAAAGGCGCCGCGAGTGGATCGCTCAACTGAACCTGAAGTCACTCACTTTTGACACTAAAGCAAAACGATATGCTTGTTCGGATCACTTTGTAAATGGTGAGAATTTGTTATGTTTTGCGTTTTGTAACTTAACAAATACTAGAAAAGACGGAAAGAGTATGCAGGACAGATTACAAGGGAGAAGAAAGAAAGGCCAAGCTGTCGCAGAGAATAACAACAGTGTTTTGTTCTGTTACCTGATTTGACTTTTTCATACTACAAACCAACAATATCAATTGCATCGATATCCAATGTTTGTTCAATCTGATTGGACCGGTACAAATCTGGGTCGACGTATTTCACGGTCACTTGTAACTTTGTAAGTTGTCGAGCTGCGAACGAGGCCTATTCACAAAACGTCGACCCAGATTTGTACCGGTCCAATCAGATTGAACAAACATTGAGTATCGATGCAATTGATATTGCTGGTTTGTAGTATGAAAAAGTCAAATCAGGTAACAGAACAAAACACTGTTGTTAGTCTCTGCGACATCTTGACCTTTCTTTCTCCCCTGTAATCTGTCCTGCATACTCTCTTTCCGTCTTTTCTAGTATTTGTTAAGTTACAAAACGCAAAACATAACAAATTCTCACCATTTACAAAGTGATCCGAACAAACATAGATCTGCCTTAGTGTCAAAAGTGAGTGACTTCAGGTTCAGTTGAGCGATCCACTCACACCGCCTTTGAGTTGTGAGCTCCAGCATTTCCTTGCCTTTTCGCGTTGCAACACGCTGTACGACAAAACAACGTCGATCATTCTCTCTGTCATGCTGATTGTGGCAGTTCTTCACACAGCAGGAGGTCACCATTGTAGAAACAAAAAACTTTCTGCTCCAAAAACAGTTGTGTCTTTCACAGATTTTGTAAGCGACGCGCCATTGTTTCCCTAGAAGTAGAAAAAGATCACTATGTCTTCGCGAGTGTGTCTCGATCTTGACGGAGCTAATAGTCCTTTATTTGTACAATGTCACCATTGCAGCGAAGCCCAAGTCCTGAAAGAACTCCGCTGAAGAAAAGCAAGACAGAAGAGGGAAAGAAGACCACCATAGAGGACTTTTTCCAGCCGAAGCCTGGACCATCCAAGACTGAAAGCACCACGAAAGTAAAGAATGGAGGCAGCAGCAAAGGTGATTTAATGATTTTGCCTTATTAAAGTGTTTGAGAATATTTGAGAATCAGTTGATATAGACGATATTCATGCAGCGGCCATTTTGAAATCGAAAAGGAGGCGAACTGGGCAAACATCATGGCGTCCAGCGTCTATGGCGAAACCGAAGGCTTCATTATCACATAGACACTGCTGTGTTCCTTATTGCGAGAACGATGATCGATATGTCAAGAACTCCAGACTGTCCTTTTTCCAATTCCCCACAGACAAGAAGCAGAAGAAACAATGGATCTGGAAGAATCGGCGTGATCCTGGCAACAAATTCAAGGTAACAAGAGCTGAGATCTAGGTCTTGTAAAAGCAAAAAAGAAGTTAAATCATCTAACCAGAACATTCAAGATCCTCATAAAAACACCATATTTGTAATATCTTTTCATCAACTCAACTACACTTCTTACGAAATAAAGTCATTTCTACAACTTGAGATAAGAATAAAAGCGACAAGGCTTCAGATAGTGCCTCACGAGGAGCGCTCATGTTTGTGATGTAAAACGTGACCTTCATTACAGTATTACACTACGAGTGATCTTATTCGATACAGTTGATGTTTTACCCCTCTGCTAAGGTTATAATACAACCTTAGGAATATTTATGTTGGACCTTTTACTGGTGAACGTATTTTAATCATATTATGCTGTAAATAATAGCTCTAAATCTAATCTGCCCACACAGACGAATGGAGCCCAGGTTTGCAGTGAGCACTTTACCTCACAGGACATCCGGAGGTCACTTGGAGGTACCAGAAGGAACTTGAAACCTGGAGCTGTTCCGTCAGTCTTCCAATTTCCTGACCAAAGCAGCAACAAGAAAGTCAGAGAAGCACCCAAGGATAGAATGCCACAGTAAGTTCGCTCTTTACTCAAATGAACTATAGCCCTTGCTATACCAAACCTTTGTTGTTGTTTTGTTGCTAGCTGTTTAAGGGGGCACACGGCCTTTGCTACTTCGTAAAAAATCATCAAAAATCGAGTTTTGAGTTTAACACAGAAATGAAGTCTGTAGAGTCTCCACAACACGTGAGCGCGATCGATTTACAAACTGTAGATTCCTTTATTTATTAATTAATTATTTCAGAGAGGTACCCATAACCGAAGTTTTGAAAAAGCACAACCTGGTTGTCAAAAACTGTCATTTAGAGTGCTTGGATACGAGTTCTTTCTCTAGGAAAAATGTCCGATGTTTGGTATCAGCGGAAAGCCCAATCACGTAGCCTTCAGCTGAGCCTAGTTCCGGCGCAGAGGAATATGATACGAATGAACTACAGGCGAAAATCGGAACCCAGTGCAAACCAATGAAAACCACGGAAAGAGACGGCCTTGCCTCTGATTGGCCGGCTTGTCTGGAGGTCAGAGCGTGATCACGCCCGAAGCCGAGCGAGGCTTGCCGACGCGACTACGGGAATACCCGAAGCAGTGTTCGGTGCTCTCCGTCACTGACAACGAGGTCTAATCGGCAGAGTCAACATGGCGTCTGTTTGATCGAATTAGCACACGAAAATGCCTCAGAAACCGAAGAAGTGGCGTACCGCGCACCCGCATGGAAAGAAAAGAAAGAAGAAGCAGCAGCAAATCAGCAATCCGTTAGCAGCTGCATCTGCAGAGAGCGATCCGATTCCAATCGCTTCCACATCAAGCGATCTGACTTCAGCAGCGTCCACCTCGAGTGAGGCCGTCTCTGCAAAGAAACTGCGTCGATTCCATCGCTCAGCATCCAGAGAAAGTGCTACGAGTGCAGACCACCCTGAGGATGTGAACTTCATCATGAATTTGAAAAGTTTGAACGAACTTTTCTCTTCCTTTGAGTGTGAGAGCTGTGAGCAGCCCTACTACGTGACAGAGGACGAAACAGCGAGGATGGGCACCGCTTGCAAGCTCACAGTTCAGTGTTCTGCATGTGGCACTGTTGTCAGTCAGCTTATGACCTCAGCCAAGACGGGCACTGTACAGAAGGGATTTGACATCAATCGCCGCCTTGCGATAGCTGCCACCTCGACGGGTATTGGATTTACTCAGCTGCGGAGGTTTTTTGCCTTAATGAACATGCCACCACCCATGCACCTGAAGACATGGCAAAAATACCAGAAGGCTGTTCACTACGGATCTCGTCAGGCAGCTGACAAGCACCTTCAGGAAGCGGCAGAGCAAGTGAGACAGGTGTATGGTGAAATGAATCTTGGTGAGCCAGATGCTGATGGACGGCTTGACATTTCTGTTTCTTTTGATGGGAGCTGGCAGAAACGAGGGCGAACCTCTCGCAGTGGTATAGGCACTGTGATCGAAATATACTCTGGTCTAGTGGTGGACTATGTGACTGTGTCAAACTACTGTCATGGATGTGAGATGGGGCCAAAACCAGACTCTGCAGAATTTGAGGATTGGAAGGAAGATCATGAAGAGGAGTGCCAGAAGACAGTCCACTGCTCCTCCCAGGCAATGGAGGTAGAGGCTGCGTTGATTCTGTGGCGCAGATCTGAAGTCCTGCACAACTTCAGATACATGGACATGCTGGGGGATGGGGATGGGAAGGCACACAGCAAAGTGAATGAGGCCAAAGTGTATGGTGAGGGAGTGCAGGTGAAAAAACTTGACTGTGTCAATCATGTGACGAAAAGAATGGGGACAGCACTGAGGAATCTGGTGGAGAGGAGGAAGGCACAGAAGGCTCCCATTGGTGGGAGGGGCAAACTGACCGATGCACGGATTACGAAACTGACAAACTACTACGGAAGGGCCATCAAAGACCACCCTAGAGACCTTGATGGAATGGTAGATGCTGTCTGGGCCTCCCTTTTCCACACACTATCAACGGATGAAGATCCTCACCATGACAGGTGCCCTGCATCTACTCCAGAAAAACCAACATGGTGCTTCTTCAAGAGAGCTGAAGAAGGCAAAGAGACCCTCAAACCTCACCCCCATCCCCTACCAAGGGACATTGCTGAGGCACTTGTGCCTGTCTACAAGCGCCTTGGAGATCCCCAGTTGTTACAGAGGTGCCTTGATGGAAAAACCCAAAATTCAAACGAGTCTTTCCATTCCCTCGTCTGGAGGATGTGTCCGAAGGAGAGATGGGCTGGTCGCCGCACCGTGGACACTGCTGTTGCAGTCTGTGTGCAGAAGTTCAACAAGGGATCTTCTGCACATCTGGCTGTGATGGAGGAGCTGGAGTTGCTGGGAGGAAAGCTGGCTGTGCAGAATGTCCAGAGGGAAGATGCAGAAAGAGTCGAGTCAGCCACCAGAAAATCTTCTGAGTGTGCCAGAAGAAAGAGGAAGAGAATGGAAGAGGCCCGCCGAGCAGAAAGTCGGGAGCTCCAGAGCAAGGAGGGAGTTCTCTATTCTCCAGGACTTGATTAAGTTCCTTTCATGGATTATACTTTTTTCCCTTTGCAGTGAGTATTCTGACAATTGCATACATGATGATGAACAGTTGCTTCTGCCTCCGTGAACACGTGTATCATGTAAATTTGTGGATTTTTAATGCTTTTTTTCCACGGTTGATGCTATTGTCTTTTACATAATAAGACTTAGGATGAAGATAATTTGCTCAAAATTTGCTTGCATGTGTAGAAATGGAAGCTAAAATTATTAAATCATGTTAGAAATGTGTATCTATTATGGTTCATTTGTTATGCCAGTGTAAACTTTGTCAAACTTTGAAGTCAATTTTCTCAAAAAGTGGTTTTCATTTTTGCGGTGACATTTTTCAAACTCAAAATAAAGCAACTTAAAATAAAGCTGGAAAGTAGAATTTTTGCATGTTTGTTTATAAATGGATGCTGAGTGCTATAAGACTAGTTAGAAATCTGTAACTTTGTTAGTTGTTTTTTGGGGTAGAGTTCAAGCTTGTCTTGCTGGCAGCATTTTTGGGATGCGTAAATGCCACTTATCACCAGAAACTTTGAAAGTGTTGTAGATACAATTTTAATGTCTTATTGCTGCAACAGGGTCTTCATCTGTGTACACAACAATTTTTGATCCTCTAGAGACTGATCTTCATAGTTTGCTAGAAGTTGTAAAATTTGCACTGTGCATTTTTCAGTGATTGTGTTATATAACAAGAACTATTCAATCTAGAACAATAAAAATTGATGTGAATTATCCTTGTTGTGTGTTTGTATTGTGTGCAAAGTTTCATTAAGATAGCTAAAACAGTTGCTGAGCAATGAATTTTTTTCTGATACCCCCGTTTTCTAAGCCATGTGCCCGCTTAATTTGGTTGTTGTTATTGTTGCTGTTATTGTTGTTGTTCTTGTTGATTTCCAAAGATAAACCTTTATATATTTTTTTTTGTTTTTTTCATAGTAATTGATTGTAATTTGGTTTTATGTTGTTTTTTTCCAGATCGGCCCTTTTGCTGGAAGTCCCTGGACAAGCTGCACCGGCATCAGGAGAAACAGGATCGGCTGATTCAGCTTCAGACCACACAGAGAGTGAGACTCCATGCCCATCAGATGAGCATGAACCAGTAGAGGAACAGCTACGGGCAGTAAATGACCGTATTTGCCAGTTAGAACACCAGCTTGAGCTGGAGAAAAAGAAACAGTTTTGTTTTGGACGTTTTGCTGGAAATGACCAAAAAATGAGAAAATATACAGGTTTCAGTAACAGCAGAGTGTTTGAAAGTGTTTTTGAGGTTTTACAACCCACAGCCGAACGGATGATTCGGTGGTCAGAGATGAGCCGAAATGGAGCAGATGCCACAAAGGGTACAGCAGACAGATTTAGGTGTGAGAGCCTGGCTCTTGTGGATCAGTTCTTCCTGTTCATGACACGAATCAAGGTTGGCTTTGACGAAGCAACCCTGTCTGATCTGTTCAATGTGTCACAGTCTACTGTTAGTGAGGTGCTCATAACATGGGCTAATTATTTGTACTGCGTTTTGGGAGCAGTCACTGTTTGGCCCAGCCGCAAGGCAGTGCAAGGCAGAATGCCCGAGTGTTTCAAAGCCCTCTACCCAATGTGCAGAGTCATCCTAGACTGCACTGAGATTAGGGTTCAGACCCCGAGCTCCAAAGTTCTGAATTCAATGGCGTACAGCCATTACAAAGGCACAACAACGTACAAGGGTTTGGTGGGCATCAGTCCTTGTGGTACTGTCACATTTGTGAGCTCTCTTTTCACAGGCTCAATATCTGATAAAGATATATGTGTCCGCAGTAAGCTAGTTGATTTGCTTGAGGCTGGAGACCAGGTCATGGTTGACAAAGGTTTCACAATTCAAGACTTGCTGAACAAGAAAGGTGCCTCTTTGGTCATCCCTCCCTTTCTAAGAGAAGCAGAACAGTTTGTCTTCCGATGTCATCATGACCCAGCTGATAGCTCGGTTAAGAGTCCACGTCGAGCATGCGATTAGGAGGGTACAGGAATACAAAATCCTACAGCAAGTCATTCCGCTCACCATAGCTGGCTCTGTGAGCCAACTGTGGACAGTGTGTGCTCTTCTGACCAATTTCAGGGGTCCTCTGTTGTAGACACTTGCTTTCATTGTGTGGTTGGTTGGTTAGTAAATAAAATTACTGTGTTTCTATTGTAATGTGACGAACCAGATCTCAAAATTTTCTTGGGATGTCGGATTACCTGTGGGTACAGCAATCTGAGTCCGATACCTTTTGTTTGCTTTAATAGTAAAAATAAAGCACATTATAAATATTTATACAACTTATGTTTTTGTCTAATTGTGGCTGTGGTACAGAGGCAAGTCTCGGAGTGTTGTTGTCTGCAAATTATATTTTAGATCTAAATCAGTTAATCCTATGTCTGGTTTTATCTATCTTTCTTTATCTGTGGTATCTGTTGGTTGGTTGCATTGTGATTGTCACAGTGTAGTTTTTTTGTACATATACATTTATAGTGATTGAATTATCAAAGTTTCCATGAAGCAGCCGAAAATGATCAGTTTTAATAAATAGTGTGCTCACATGATTTTTTAACCCATTTCCGCCTAATGTTATCTGTAAAAAAAAGCTCCCTGGTTCCTGAGCATTTTTGAAAACAAAAACACAAATCCAGTGGCCGGTTTCAAAATTTATTTTCTTTGCTTGTGTACAAGATATTTTGATGATTCAAACACTGTAAGAAAGCTTATATTTTTGGCTTTCTAGTCATTTCAAGCATTAGCCTCTCTTACAAATACTTTTGTTTTGCCATTTTAACCCTCCGGGTGTCAGGCTATTAGTGCCCGAATGTCACCGTTTTTTTCCTGTTCACGGGTCATATGCCAAATGACCATATAGGCATACAACATGCAGAAATAACACATACAAACTATATATCACTAGAAAGCTTATTAAATGAACTATATGTTTATTTCCAGAAATATGACATATATATGTATTTATAAATATAGAAATCACTTCTGGAATGCTGCTTTAAGTTATTTTTTAAAATCAAAGTCGTCTACCCACCTACTAAGGTACACTTGTATATGGAAGAAGGGGGACAAAAATAACCTGATAAGCAAGCAAAAACATTATCCTACCCAAGAAAAAAATCTGTAAGCACTGCTTGGCTACAAGAAACTTGGAAAGGATTCAAATATTATGAGTGCCCTCGGAATGCTTTCTGTTAATTTTGGGGTACATGATAATTGTGGCCAACATAAGCATTCAAACTACAAGATATTTCAGCAAAACCCAGATATAATTGTAAGGAAATGAATAAAGATGAAACTAAAAAGTATCACTATCTACACACCTCACTTTTTACATTCATGATAAAGAAACTGTGTTGAGTTGATATCGAATCAGAAATGTGTCAACAATAATATAAGGTACTTCTGGTGAGTAATTAAAAAAAAAGTTTTGTAGCATCTAATCTAAGACATTATAGAAGCATGCAAATGTGAAAAATCAAAGGATTAAATGTCACTTTCCTTCCTGCTGTGAGCTTCAACATGCAAAATATCAAGACAGGAATGAGCAACTTGCCTCAGCAATGAGTTCATCTGAGTTCAAAAAGCCAAGGTCAGAATAAGGCAATTCTGATATGCCACTATCAATAGAGACTGTTCAGTCATCCTCTTCCTCTCCAGTTCCCTCTCGTCTGCCACGCTTTGGAATTCTTCTGTAGTGCCCAACCTTGCTCACAGGCCAAATGGCATCCCACGTCACATCCTGGACAGTATAGGTTCTCGATCTAATTCCGCCTTTCCCTCTGGTGGATGGACTGCAAACAACACATATCCTTTCCTTCTTTCCAAGACCGAAGTCCGAATCATTGTCGTTATCCTCAATCTCGACATCAGGATTGTCTTTGCTATCTATTACAGCAGCAAGAACCTCAAACGCACTTCGTATACATCGTAATCGTTCACTCTCGCCAGACGTACTCGGTTGATCTGCCATTGTGGGCGGTCGAGCACATGCTTTGTTTACATTATGTTTCCCGCTTGGATCGCTATTTCTAGAGCCTTCTTTCCATGATCAGTTACTCAGCCAATGAAAACCTGTGTCTCAGAGGAAATATTACTGCGCTGCCACGGTTTTGGCCACGTAGATCACAGGTAGTGCTTCGTCTCCTCCGTTTAGTTCATACCTATCAACGTGCGCAATGGCAATCAGTACGCTAATTCTATGCAGAATTCTTTCAAAACAAGCGCATACTGTGCTGAAATTGTTTATGTCACCCTTTCAAACGTATATTCTGACTAGATTGTTCTTGAAAATCTCTGAATCATTCGAGATTCGTTGTAATTGACGCTCCGCACATTCGCGGAAGTGAACGCACGTCGCCATCTTTGTTGACATGTTGCCCTCCGTGAGCGAAATAGGGGAGAAAACGATAACAAGCTCTTGTTTGGTCAATGTATGTATATCAATTAGCCACTGATTTGTTACTAAGATATTGTGCTTTGTTATTATGTCATCATCTTTCACAAAATAAGAACAATGCTTTACACAGTATCATAATAAAAAAGAGAAATAAAATCTTGTTACATGACACAAAACTCTTTCTAGCATAGCATATAATTGTTATCTTTATTGAACTTTCACAGATGACAAAATAATTAACATGGGCAAAACTACTAACCATTTTTGCATCATCTCTGAACATTTATGACATTTCTAAACATTATTCTTCATTTTCTGGACTGGAGGATATAACATCCTGATGTCAGTGAAATTGTTGTCTTTAGAACTTGTGCAAACACATCTCATGCATATACATACCTTGGCATTTTCATGCAGAAATCAAGCAAAGTAATCCACATTCTGGTGTAGGATTCCACACAGACCATGAATCACGAATCATGAAATATCCAGTCCATGCAAAATTACACCAAAAGAGTCTAGTATGGCATGCCCCTGTTCGCTTGAAAGTTTCTTCAGAGCGTTGGGTGAAACCTGTGTACTTCCACTCACTTGCTGCTCTGGGTTCACTGACATCTTCATCCGATTCTTTTTCCGAAAACTCGCCTCCCTCCACGTTGTTCGATGTCTAATCTGTCAGATTCGTCACAAACTTGGGCCGATTCTGGGTAATTCCACTTCAATGTCACTTCCCTCACTCATATCAGATCCTTTGTCAGCCATTTTGACCAAACGTTCCAAAAATCGAAATGTCACAAGATTAAAACAACAATAACTTTGATTCTACATTGCCGTTCGCGAAGAAATTTTCGCCAAGTGCGCACAGCCTATTGCAGATATCCCACAATTCCCTGCGTTGTTGATAGGCCGACAAGATTGACTTGCCTCAATCCGTTTTACAGAGCTACTATAGGATGCGACGTGTACGGCGCATCCGTCGGTAAAGGTAGATGTAACGCGTACGTTGCATCCGGCGGAAATGGGTTAATGTTAATTTAGTTTATAGTGCTTCTCTTCCCCCCCCCCCCCCCTCTCTCTCTCTCTCTCCCTCACACACACACACACACACACACACACACACAACATGCACAAACCTAAAACGTAGTTACGTTTGTGGAAGTACTATATAAATGATATTTTAACAGGAGAAGGAAGAAAGACAGCCCTTATAAACCATATATGTCAAGAAAGCTCTAAGAATGAGCTACATATTTCTTGCAATAATTTTGATGATAACAGAATCAGCAATGAGAAACTAATGGAAAAGTACAACACTCAGGAAATGAATGAAAATAAATTCTTACTATTTACTCCTCTCAGGGTACTTTGCCAAGCAATAAAAGTAGTAAAACTCCCAACAGATTTGGGAAAATCATTTCCCACCACAAAAATAACAAAAAATAACAAGAAAATCAACATAATTTGGCCACAATAGATTTTGCAAAGATTATAAGTAAATAGGTGCAAATGCCGCACAGAAATCATACTGGTGGTACTCCACTGAGCACTCCAACACTACACAACTCTATTTTAAAAAAACCACACACATCCAAACTCTATAGTATTGTGGAATATGATGAATAGAAAGTATCACACACTTTTCCATGAAGGTGGAGAAACATCCAAGGAATACAAAGAAAAGACAGTGAAAAATCAGCATGCATGCCCCTTTTTACTACTGAAAAAAAGTATATCAGAAACACCTTGTTGCACATCTAATCTACAGCACAAGAAAGCAAATATCTACAATTAAAACGTTTCCAGTGCTGAATCATATATGTGGGAGTAATGCCACCCTGTTCATGCAGCATTTTCCATGAGAGAACAAGCCAAAGGAAAAACTTTATAAAAAAAGAAGTGGGACTGACCTAATCGAGAATCTACCTCAGTTCAGTATCAGTATTCCCATAACTGATCTGATTCCCCTCACTCAGATTTAGATCTATTCCTTTTCCCCCTCCTTCAAAGCTCTTGCCAGCCTCCCACGCTTTTTTTATGTCTATCGTGGTGCAGCTACAGCTTTAATTAATTCACAGTACATTTCACAACCCAAATATCATCCTGTGCAACACAGCCTGGAGTGGTTATTCTTCTCCCTTCCCTTTGGTCAGAGTACAGAGGTGAGCATAGGGCGAATTCTGCTACCTGCCTGGGAAGTTTTGCCTCTCAAAATCAAACTTGAAATCCCGCAGTCTTCCAACTTGTTTTGTTGTATTCAGAATAGATTAATGTTTGTCAATAAAAGTTTTTGTCATAAAAAAATGCTACATGTTGAGTTATTTGTGTTTTTGTGTGAAAGATCGCATGTTGGGAACCGGAAAGTGTGACACTTTTCAGAAGTGTTCTTTTTCGCACAAAATTTCACACACATGGAAAGCAATTTCAATACATGTTTTCTGCCTTCTTTGAACTTGGGACATTGTTTTTCATAAGAGACTAACTGAAAAACGAAAATGATAACCGAGAATCATTACAATTATTTCATTGATTTTGTGTTAAGTTATGAACAACATTGTGTAATGTTATAAACAACTGCTTACTATTTCATTCAAGGCTAATGTATACAGATTTAGTATGCCTGGCAAGGGTTGCAATTGTAGCTGTCTTCCCTATGCACCCACTGAAACATTGTTTCTGCTTCTAAATTAGAAATTGGTCACTTGTACTTAAAAAATAAGTGTGTCACTGTGTTATGTTATGAACATCCAATGACCTTGTCTATTTTTAGGTGTACAAAGAGTTAATTCAATTTTTTCTGCTTTTCTGATGTACATTGGTTGGATTAGGCAGTGTAAATATGTCTCTGGATGCGTGTGTTTAAATGGGAATTGTGTAACTTTTTCAAAAGGTTACGAGACATGACTCATGTCACAGCTTAGTGCCCAACTCTGTACTCCTGACCCTTTACAACATTCGTGATAAATTTGTCATATGTCAGAGTCAATCTCTGAATCCTCACACTTGATGTTTGGCTGGTGCTGCTGACACTATCACCAAGATCGTGTATTTGGTAAAAATAACTCTTCTGTCCGACTAGACCACTGTGGGATCATGCGTTCTAGCAATCACAGAATGGGAGTAGAACTGATCAGGTCGGTTCCTGACACTCGCAGGGTTAAACTTTAGACTCGATAGCAGGCAAAAAATATGAAAAGAACTCATCAAGTTTTTCTTTCATGCTAATCCACTTTTGTGCATCAAACTTGATGCGTTCAATGTGGAAGTCATCTCTACATACGACCAAAAAGTCACACCATTTTAGACAAGTGACAGCCATCTGGCCCATAACTTGATGGTATTATGGTGTTCCTGGTTTGAGTTTGAAACCATCAGCCATTTTATTCAGGTAGGGAGAGTGTGCATAGGAGTCCTGGCTGGGACATTTAATCTCTAACAGTCCGAAAGGTGGGTCAGCTGAGCCATCATACACCTTTCTGTCTGGTGATGCCCCCAGGTGTGGTGCACTGACATTGAATTAAAAAAACCAGTTCTCAGCACATTATGCCCTGTCAGTTCTGCGTACATTTTAGCAGCAGCAGGCTCCCTTTCTAGGCCGTCCTTCATTTGCTTGGTCTGAATCCCCTTGTTCTTCAACAAATCAGTAGCCAACTTTTCATGGATAGCTTTTCGTACAACGACTCTGTGGAAATTACTAGCAGTAAGTCTGTTCTTTCTTACACTCTTCCACAAAGGCGTCCTTGACTGCATGCGTGTCTTCTGTTCTATGTCAATGCATATTTCTTCCTCAAACTGCATCGCCATCCACATGTCATGCTCTGGTCTCGCCAAAGCACATGAATTGTGACAAACCTGTGGGGCAGAGAACATGGATGTAAACTGAGGGTCTGTTTTGTCAAACACAAAGTCTGGCATGCCATAACTGACTTTGATGCCACACTGCCGAAAACATCAAGATGGACATCTGGCTGTGTGTCTGCACCTTTGAACAACCACAAACATTGTGGCTCATAATCTCAGTTGGAGAGCTTATCTGTAAAGCTATCTCTCAACGTTTGAACAGGGATCTGTGGTTGGATGGGGCAATACAAAGTTGGCACAATGCCTTCTGTTATTCGTTTTTTTTTGGGGGGGGCGGTCCTTTTTTGTTTTTGTTTTTACTCGCGAGACAGTCACGTTGTGCACGTTTGCTGGTGTGATTCCCATGTCCCGACTTGGGATGTGCCACTGCTGTGGTTTTGAGGTCTTACTCTGCGTTGGAGGGACCGCCTTGTAGCCAAGCTTCTGGAATGATGCCAAACAGTAGAGGAGAGCGACAATGTGGCTGCATCTGGCTTTGCCTGCTTTGCACTCACAGGTTGAGGACTGGACATCCAGCTCACCGTCTTTCTTGCCCAAAACCATCTGAAAAATAATAAATAACCATAAAAAAACATTTGATGGCAGCAAACGAATGTACATAAGCAAGCACACACACACACACACACACACACACACACACACACACACACACACACACACACACACACATATATGAAAATATTTACACATCATTGCATGTCTCAGCAAGTCTTTCCCTGTCTCAAATTTGTTTTTGAATTGACTGAATATGCCTCAGCAATACAAAAACGTCAGTAAAGCAAGTTGGAATAGCCTCACATAAAAACAAAGTTATAGGTTAGGTTTTGCTGTGAATCTTCATACCTGAATTCTGTATGGTCTTTCATTCTTGGAAAACGACCGGTAGGAGAAAGCTCGAACACAGCAACTGTCTCCGTTGCCCTTCACTGAAAACAAAAAGCATTATCAATTTCTGTGTCTGTACACATGTACTATCAATCATGTTTAGGTTCACTCAACAACCTTGGAAGAAATAATCCCTGCATTTAATACACTATGAAAATTGGAAAAGATGACTTAAATCTTACTGTATGCAATGAAGAGAGAGACTTGGGAGTCACTTTTGACCCTAAACTGTCATTCGACCCACACATTCAAGCTTCTATAAACAAGGCTAATCAGATGATTGGAGTTATCAAAAGAACCGTTATATATTTAAACAAGGACATTTTTACTCAGCTATACAAAGCTATAGTTCGTCCAAGACTTGAGTATGGTACCCACATTTAGAAAGACTGTCAGAGGCTGTGGAGCGAGTCCAGCGCAGGGCTACCAAGTTTTTGAGTGAATGTTGGGAGATATCTTACAGCGAGCGCTTAGAGTATTTGAATCTGCACTCACTAAAAGGAAGAAGGATTCATGGTGACCTAATAGAGACTTATAAATTATACAATAATCTCGTAGACGTGGAGTGAAGCGACCAAGTTGTACCAGTACGAGAAATGCAGACGGAAAAGTGTTCAACGTAGTAATATTAACCTAAGAAAGTCCAGTGTTCTCAGCACGCTCCTTTACGGAAGCGAAGCGTGGACCCTGTATTCCCGCCAAGAACGCCGGCTCAACACCTTTCACATGCGTTGCCTCAGAAGGATCCTGGGCATCAGCTGGCAAGACCGCATCCCCAACAAGGACATACTGGCGCAAGCAGGTATTCCCAGCATGTTCGCCATGCTCAGCCAGAGACGACTTAGATGGCTGGGCCACGTCAGGAGGATGGACCACGGCCGAATACCCAAAGATGTGCTGTACTGCGAGCTCGCCACGGGATCCAGACCTGCAGGAAGACCTCTCCTCCGCTACAAGGACGTTTGTAAACGTGACATGACGGCGGGAGGCATCAACCCAGCAGACTGGGAAACGGTGGCCGCTGACCGCAACAGCTGGAGACACACCGTCAAGACTGGCATCCAGGCCAGCGAGAGGAGGAGACGGGAGCAGTGGGAGGAGAGGAGAGAACGCAGACGACAGAGAATAGCGTCGGCATCTACAGTGCCACGCCAAGACTTCACTTGCGACAAGTGCAACAGAGCATGCGGCTCAAGGATCGGGCTCTACAGCCACAGAGCACGCTGCCGCTCAACCCCGGACTGACCAAACCTGGCGCACACTCCATAGTCTCACGAGACTGACGGATGCCAACCTACATACATATATATATATATATATATATATATATATATATATAAAACTCGCAACACATTACGATAGGCTTCATGGCCTACATCTAGCCTCTCAACTACTACTACTACTACTACTACTACTACTACTACTACTACTACTACTACTACTACTACCACCAAAATTATGATCTGCCCCTTGCCATAGTTTGAAGTTTACTTGTTTATTTTTATTTATCTATTTAGCTGTGCAAAGAGCCATGTCAAGACAGGAAGTTTACTTGCATCAAGCGATGAACAACCACGAAGAGCAAACACACACTGATTCAAAATTAAGTATATGATCAGATATAACAAACTATCTGTAAAGACAGCCCATGGTTATATTAGTGTAATAAATTAACATATAGGCTTACTGGCCTTATTTCTAAGAAACACCATTCATAATGATAAACATCACTACAGATCTAGATCTACAAGAGAGAAGGGTAACCTGTTTTACCTTAGATGTCATGCACAAATCCTTCGATGAACTTTTCGTAGCCTTTCCCTTTCTTTCTGCTGGGTATGTTGGCAACATCACTTGCCCATATTTCCGCATTTCCATGCGAGAATGGAGGTACATGCAGGAGATTTCCACTCCATGTACTGGTACTGGTGCTGGCCATAGAAGACGCCATGAAGTTTGCCCAGTTAGCCTTGATTTGAAAACCGGAAGTATCTCACGTGAATAATGTCTATTCTTTTAGAAGAAGTTGTCTTAGAGGAGTGATCACATAGATTTGTAATTTTCTAGTGATCTTGGCATCATACAATTCATCTTCATATTTATTAAAGGAAAAGGAAAAATGATTCCTAAGTTGACATCTTTTGGAACTATATGAAAACTTTTAAGGTTAAATGTTTTTATTCTCTCTGTCTTATGGAAAGAAACTGCAACAAAGTTACTGTAGTGCAAATGCATACAGAAAAACCACTCCAGAGTTACTGCATGTATTATATTTATGATACTTTCTCACTAGATCCAGAAGAGACTTCAGCACAGGAGGAACAGTTTGAAGAATCAGAAGAGGAGGACATAGAAATGCCAGAATCACCTGCAGATGTCAAAGAGAGCATCAAGCAAAAGTTCCTTGTCGAAATGCCTGAAGACTTCTACAAGTTTTGGGAGTTCTGTGAATCTCTGAACAGCAAATCTCCCACAGGTAAGGGCAGATTGCAGAGGAATATGCAAGTGTGTATGAAAGAAAAAGGAGATGTTTTGATCAGGAAATTATTTTTCAGATGTTTATCGGTAAGGAACTTTCTCAAGAATGATTAGACATCAGAACTGGCTGAACAGATCAGAAGGTGAACAAAGTGTGTGTCTCTGTCTTTAAGGCAAGACACTGGTTGAAAAGTTGGGAAAATTTCATATCTGGGCGTTTTTGAGATAACATCATTTTTGAGTACACTAGTCACACTAAATTAAGGGTCACTCTTAAAATTTTATGAAATTACAATTTGTTGCAATGCTAACTGAAAAAAAGGAGTTACCAGACAAAAGCTTGACAGTGGTTGCGAATGACATTATTCTGCAGTGTGAAAGAGCCTTTAGCGCGTTACCCTTTGTTGCAAAAGCTTTCATGTGCAGTACAACAAACACGTTTTTGGGGAAAAGCATGCAAATCGCTGACCCGTTACATTTGTAACACATGGCTGTTGAAATAAAACAACAAAATGCACGTGCTCGACCAATGTCCCATGAACAGTTTTCAACTGTAGTTGGATAAAAGGGGAAACGAAAATGTTACCAAATCACTGCAGAGGAAGACATGGTCGCAAGAAGAAAGCTGACGACTGTTGATCGTGGCCGAGCCCTGGGTTGGGCCCAGGATGGTGTTTCACAAAGAGAAGTTGCCAGACGTTTGAGAGTGAGTCTTTCCGTCATTCAGCGCCTCACTTTGCAGGTTTAATGTTACATGTATGATAATTTATTACCATACTGACATTTTCTGCTGTAAATTGATTATTTGGCCAGATAATTTTTTTTTCTTTGATGTTGAACCTACTTCATCTGCAATTTGGATATTGATGTGGAAGCAATTGGTACATTTCTTTGACGTTTTGCATTACAAACATAAGCTCATGTACATTTGCAGATAAAGAGTGTAAAATTTTAATGCAAAATGAATTTGAAAAAATATCAAGTAGTTAAGAAGTTATAGACATTTGAAAAGATACAGAAATTCACATGTTAGGCAGCCATTTTGGATAACCCATAATTCTAAATATTGTCAAACTTTGATGTTTTGATTTACTGTTATTAGTTCTTTCATGCCAATGAAACAATTTATTTTCAATAAACATGTTTCAAAATTTCAAGCTCCCTATTAGTGTCTTGCCTTAATGCAAAAAGAAGAGATGTGGCCTCTCCATCCCTAGAATGAAACCACAGCAGTATGGGGCTCTAGTTCAGTGGTCAATTCACTCCCCTGCAGTTGCTTCAAGTCCGGCAGGTGTGGTGTTCAAAACTGCACTGATCCTCGAGTCGCATCCTTGGGCTGGGTGCTTATCCTACCAAGAGGTTAAACTGGTCCCTGGGTGCTTATCCTACCAAGAGGTAAAAGTGGTCACTGGGTGCTTATCCTACCAAGAGATAAAAGTGGTCACTGGGTGCTTATCCTACCAAGAGGTAAAAGTGGTCACTGGGTGCTTATCCTACCAAGAGGTAAAAGTGGTCACTGGGTGCTTATCCTACCAAGAGGTAAAAGTGGTCACTGGGTGCTTATCCTACCAAGAGATAAAAGTGGTCACTGGGTGCTTATCCTACCAAGAGGTAAAACTGGTCCCTGGGTGCTTATCCTACCAAGAGGTAAAACTGGTCCCTGGGTGCTTATCCTACCAAGAGGTAAAACTGGTCCCTGGGTGCTTATCCTACCAAGAGATAAAAGTGGTCACTGGGTGCTTATCCTACCAAGAGGTAAAAGTGGTCACTGGGTGCTTATCCTACCAAGAGGTAAAAGTGGTCACTGGGTGCTTATCCTACCAAGAGGTAAAAGTGGTCACTGGGTGCTTATCCTACCAAGAGGTAAAACTGGTCCCTGGGTGCTTATCCTACCAAGAGGTAAAAGTGGTCAATGGGTGCTTATCCTACCAAGAGGTAAAAGTGGTCACTGGGTGCTTATCCTACCAAGAGATAAAAGTGGTCACTGGGTGCTTATCCTACCAAGAGATAAAAGTGGTCACTGGGTGCTTATCCTACCAAGAGATAAAAGTGGTCACTGGGTGCTTATCCTACCAAGAGATAAAAGTGGTCACTGGGTGCTTATCCTACCAAGAGATAAAAGTGGTCACTGGGTGCTTATCCTACCAAGAGGTAAAAGTGGTCACTGGGTGCTTATCCTACCAAGAGGTAAAAGTGGTCACTGGGTGCTTATCCTACCAAGAGATAAAAGTGGTCACTGGGTGCTTATCCTACCAAGAGATAAAAGTGGTCACTGGGTGCTTATCCTACCAAGAGGTAAAAGTGGTCACTGGGTGCTTATCCTACCAAGAGGTAAAAGTGGTCACTGGGTGCTTATCCTACCAAGAGGTAAAAGTGGTCACTGGGTGCTTATCCTACCAAGAGGTAAAACTGGTCACTGGGTGCTTATCCTACCAAGAGGTAAAAGTGGTCACTGGGTGCTTATCCTACCAAGAGGTAAAAGTGGTCACTGGGTGCTTATCCTACCAAGAGATAAAAGTGGTCACTGGGTGCTTATCCTACCAAGAGATAAAAGTGGTCACTGGGTGCTTATCCTACCAAGAGGTAAAACTGGTCACTGGGTGCTTATCCTACCAAGAGGTTAAACTGGTCACTGGGTGCTTATCCTACCAAGAGGTTAAACTGGTCCCTGGGTGCTTATCCTACCAAGAGGTTAAACTGGTCCCTGGGTGCTTATCCTACCAAGAGGTAAAAGTGGTCACTGGGTGCTTATCCTACCAAGAGGTAAAAGTGGTCACTGGGTGCTTATCCTACCAAGAGGTAAAAGTGGTCACTGGGTGCTTATCCTACCAAGAGGTAAAACTGGTCACTGGGTGCTTATCCTACCAAGAGGTAAAACTGGTCACTGGGTGCTTATCCTACCAAGAGGTAAAACTGGTCACTGGGTGCTTATCCTACCAAGAGGTAAAAGTGGTCACTGGGTGCTTATCCTACCAAGAGGTAAAAGTGGTCACTGGGTGCTTATCCTACCAAGAGGTAAAAGTGGTCACTGGGTGCTTATCCTACCAAGAGGTAAAAGTGGTCACTGGGTGCTTATCCTACCAAGAGGTAAAACTGGTCACTGGGTGCTTATCCTACCAAGAGGTAAAAGTGGTCACTGGGTGCTTATCCTACCAAGAGGTAAAAGTGGTCACTGGGTGCTTATCCTACCAAGAGGTAAAAGTGGTCCCTGGGTGCTTATCCTACCAAGAGGTAAAAGTGGTCACTGGGTGCTTATCCTACCAAGAGGTTAAAGTGGTCACTGGGTGCTTATCCTACCAAGAGATAAAAGTGGTCACTGGGTGCTTATCCTACCAAGAGGTAAAAGTGGTCACTGGGTGCTTATCCTACCAAGAGGTAAAACTGGTCACTGGGTGCTTATCCTACCAAGAGGTAAAACTGGTCACTGGGTGCTTATCCTACCAAGAGGTAAAACTGGTCACTGGGTGCTTATCCTACCAAGAGGTAAAAGTGGTCACTGGGTGCTTATCCTACCAAGAGGTAAAAGTGGTCACTGGGTGCTTATCCTACCAAGAGGTAAAAGTGGTCACTGGGTGCTTATCCTACCAAGAGGTAAAAGTGGTCACTGGGTGCTTATCCTACCAAGAGGTAAAAGTGGTCACTGGGTGCTTATCCTACCAAGAGGTAAAACTGGTCCCTGGGTGCTTATCCTACCAAGAGGTTAAACTGGTCACTGGGTGCTTATCCTACCAAGAGGTAAAAGTGGTCACTGGGTGCTGCAAGTTGAATTCCCCAATAAACATTTCAAATGAAAAAAGGACATATTACAGGATAGTATTATTACCTTGCACACATTTTCACAATCTTTCAACATCAATCAAATCCACCTCATAAAAAGCAGGGTTTAAGTAATCACGTAGGGTGAGTTTACCGATGTTGGAAAACAGAAATATCACACGTGTTATTGGTATCTGTTGCAGAGGCACTGAAGGAAACACTAGGCTTCATCCTGGTGGGACCATTCGACATCCTGGCAGGGAAACACAAGGGAGTCACCAAGAACAGCCGGGGAAAGAGACCAAACTTCCTCCGACACTGGCGCTATTACTATGACCCCCCAGAGTTCCTCACAGTCATCAAGGGTGATGATGACACACTGTTCCACCTTGGATATTTCAGGTTTGCTGTTGCTCTGTAGAGTTTGTCAGTTTTGCAGAGGATCCTTTTTAAGAGTGAAGATAATGCAGATGTTAATTTCATGTACATGCATGCATGGTTGCACTCATGTGGGATTTCTGTTGATGTAAAGTGTGACATATTTCACCAGTTTCAGTATATAAAAAAGGTGTGATTTTATATCGTGACTTATCACCCATGTCTGGGTCTCAAACTGCTTTACACTTTACTCCCTGATTACAGTTGTTACAAAGAGTTGTACTTCATGCCAGTTATCTGAAGATATTAAGAGGTGATACAAAAGGCATGGGTTTCAGCCAGTTAGAATTTTCCATAACCTTACTCTGTGCTGATCGATTTGATAGTGGTTGTGTTGTGTCCTACAGGGATGATCCTGAAGAATTTCCTGTGTTCGTGGGAGCCAACTCGGCCAAAAATTCCTGTGTGATCATGCCCAAGGGAGATAATCTCTTTGCAGCTGTGAAGTAAGTGGCGATTCGGTACATGATTATCTCCCCCTCTCTCAGTCTGCCACAAGGCTCTGTGAGAGTTTTATAAGTGTGTGCATGACTTTATCATCTAACTATTGCTCTTGTTTGTTTATTTTAATGGGGAGAGTGCATTAACTCTAAAAGACTGATAATTATGTTCATTTTTACTGGATTATAGAACTTACATTCTTATTTTGTGTTAAACCTCCCACAGAAGATACTACGCTTTGACGGCTGGATATTTTAAAAAATATCTCCCCAGCCCTCCCTTTCACTTTCTGATTTAATGAAAGTTTCTTTTTATTTCTTAAAAGCATTTTTGGGCTGACTGGTGAAGTGTCACCTGCTAGTTTACCATAGAGACAGTCCTCACAGCAAGTTCTGCCTCTCCAGGCAGTATGCCGATGACAAGCTGAGGACTGCCAGCAGTGAGAAGAAGGCGCCGCTGAAGAGTCTGGTGGAGGAGCTGCAGAAGTGGGCTTCCAAGCTTGCCCTCTCCCTGGAGTTGACCACCAAGAGCATGAAAGAGCGGAACAAGAAGGTGGTGTGCAAGACGTTCCACAGCGCCGGCATGGTGGTGCCTGTCGATGACAACGAAGTCGGATACAGACCTGTGCCAGAAACTCCAGGTGGGAACCTGACAGACATTGTCTGCTAGTCTTTGGAGTGCTGAAGAAACTCATGCAATGTGGCTTCAACAGCTTCTAGTTGTGTTGACATTTTACAAATTATACCTACCATGTTCCTGAAAAGAGAAGACAAGATAGGAACTGAGTGTTCAAGGAATAGGATATCACCTGTAACAAGGAATAGAAACATAAATGAAAAATACAATTTTACACATATTTGATCACTATACATATTCTTTAGTGGACAATAATATCATCACTGCTTACTCAAATGATCAGTTTGAAACTCTGAAAGTTGATCTTGACAAGCTGATGACCACTTTATACCTTGCAAAATGTTAAGAAGATGATTCATTTCATTTTGCTGATGAACAATGACAACATTCATGGTTAGCTTCTTTTTGTGATTCTTGTGTAAAATATATCTGCCTGTTGTATAGCTTCTAAAACATTCTCCTCGTGTGAAAGATTTGTTTATAAAAAGAAAAGAGTAAAAAAAAATTGGAAGGTATGAAATGAATTAAATTAGCTCTCTTGTCCACTATAAAGATAGAGTCTGTTGTTTGGTGTGAAAAGATGAAGAACCAGGAATACCTTGTGCCTTACTCATAACTTCATCCGGATCTCATCCCCAGCGGACCTGAAGAAGATCCTGAAGAAGATTGTGGAGAGCAAGACAGACAAGGAGCGCAACACCAACTTGGACCCACTGCAGGAGATCATCACGCTGGTGCAGTTTGCCAACGACGAGTGCGACTACGGGGAGGGGCTGGAGCTTGGACTGGACCTGTTTTCCTATGGGGGCAAGACCTTCCACTCCACCATCCTGCATCTCCTGCCCCTGGCCTACCAGCTGCTGCATCGCCAGCCCTTCGCCTCCATCATCCAGGCCCACCTCAAGCGCCGCTCCCACACAGCCAACCTCAGTGAGCTGGACTGAACTGAGCCACACGGTTGGGTTGGGAGGGCCAGTCTCAAGGGCATGTGTGCCTTTTATGCCAGGGAGATAGAATGAGCTGGATGTTTGAATCTGTTTGAGTAAGTGAGGTTAGGTTGGATTCTGTTGTGTCTGGATGGGTGAGAGAGAGAGAGAGAGAGAGAGAGAGAGAGAGAGAGAGAGAGAGAGAGAGAGAGAGAGAGAGAGAGAGAGAGAGAGAGAGAGTTAGTTGAGGTGAGGAGGTTGGGCCAGGGGCTAAGAGAGAGGGGGGGAAGGTGAAAGGGGGTTGAGTGGACACAATTGATTCCCTGTGCTCCTGTGGCAATACATAGCAGACAACATCCATGAAACAGTGTGAGAGAGGATGATCCATTTGCCCATTAGGTATGTGAAGAAGAGACTGAATGAAACAGGTGCATTTAAGTTGTTTGCAATCACTTGCATTTGATTTTAATTTCTGTCTTGATGTAGAAGTAGTCATTTGTTGAAATTAATTTTATTTGCCTTATGATGTTCCTGCTTATGTAAAACATTGTTTTTGCTGAATTATAATAAAGAGCAAAATATTTATTTGCTGATGAGAAATGTAATTGTCCTTAGGATGGAATATTTTGTCAGCTAGAAAATCTAAGTGGTAAAGAGTCTTAATTCCGGTGTTCTTCCATGTCATCAGTGTAGGACAGTGGATGATATTTTTCCATTCTTTCTTGTCTTGTGGAAATAAGCCACTTCAGTGCATTGCATTATGGTAAAAGACTTTTGAAATCGTTGTACTATATAAAGGTATATTGATTCAGAGCAGGTGATAAGTGCATTCAGCTATGCTGGTATCTTTTTGATGATGATTATGACAATGACGATGATGATGATGATGATGATTGTAGTAGATACAAGAACGAAAAACGTTGCCAAGTTCATTTTAATCATAGTATTGTCACACTGTAATTGAAATTAGCTGCTGTTCTTATGTAGTGAAGATTGTAGACACATCTCTTTTCGTTTTGATGCAGTAATGATTGAGTCGGGGAAAAAAAATCTGATTTAGCTGGGTCACACCACTTTTAAAGTACCAGACTGGGTGTAGAGCAGATTTTCTATACTCCAGTGAAAACAATACATGTTTGTGTTATAAATGCATACCTGCATGCATTATGATCAGTTGTGTGATTTTGAAAAAAATTAGCACTGCACTGCACTGTTTTGTGATGGTTGCTATTGGTGCCAGCATCTGAATAAGACAGCATATTCACTGAAGTTAGGCTTATGATTGTATATAGGAATTGGAATCATTTGTACATGTGCACCTGAAAGTACCGTAAATATTATGTCAACATTTATTTCATTTTGGGGAGGGAATGCTTCAGAAATTCATGTTTTAGTAGTTATTGATATGAGTTACAAAAAAAAAATTGCTTTTGCAGTAATTTAGATAATTACCAGAACATATCAAAATCCATGGGAAAGAAATAATGAATACATGTCTGTAAGGATTTGGATTTGGATTCAAATAAAGTTGTTAAATTAGGACTCTTGATCATTTTTGTCTTTCCGCTTCTGTGTCTGTAGGTGCTGACACAGCCTTCTTCACATCTTGTCTTGTGTTTCTGGAACTTTGCTGTAGTCCGGTATGGTCCATTTCAGTTTGCATATTTTTTATGCCCTTTATATTTAGTGGTTTCAGTGTGTGTGTGTGTGTGTGTGTGTGTGTGTGTGTGTGTGTGTGTGTGTGTGTGTGTGTGTGCATGCATGCATATGCAAGACTTAGACAGTGCCAAAATTCAGCAGGTCTTCTGTTCTTCAGTGTTCAGCAAAAGCAGGAATGGACAAATGGGAAGTGAGTTCAAATCTAGAATAGGTTTTCATGTCCTTCCAAAACAGGAGACTGATAGAATGCCTCTCAGCTTCTCCTGGAGGGACTTCCCAAGTCTTGAGCCTGGAGGAAGGCTCCGTCTCCCCATTTTGTGGTTTTCACTAGGAGGAGGCAAGCACGATGGCTCTACTCTTAAAACACTTTCCCACTGATGGAAGAGAAGGGAGAGGGAGGAAAGGAGAGGGAAGAGGAGGAAGAGACGAGCAGAATGGCTCTGCTCTTAAAGCACTTTCCCACTGAGGGAGGGAGGAGGAGGTGAGAGGGAAGAGGAGGAGGAGGCGAGCAGGAGGGCTCTGTTCATAAAGCACTTTCCATGTGAGGGAGGTGGAGAGAGAGTGAGGAGGAAGAGGAGAAGGAGGGAAGATGGGGAGGAGGGTAGCTCTGGTCTTAAAGCACTTTCCCACTGGGGGAAGAGGGAGAGAGAGGGGAGGCGAGCAGGAGGGCTCTGTTCATAAAGCAATTTCCAACTGAGGGAGGAGGGAGAGGGAGGGAAGGAGAGGAGAGGCGAGGAGGTTAACTCTGGTCTTAAAGCACTTTCCCACTGAGGGGGGAGGAGGAGAGCAGGGTAGTAGCAAAACCCGCTATCGTCTGCTTCCTTACACCTCTCTCTCTCTCTCTCTCTCTCTCTCTCTCTCTCTCTCTCTCTCTCTCTCTCTCTCTCTCTCACTCAGCGGTTTGCGCTCGCGCCGGTAGGACGTCTTTCCCTCGCTCCGGCCAGTTAATTTACAGTATTGTGTAATTCTAGTTAGCATCATGCCAGTCGCTGGACTTCCAGCTGCCCTGGAGGCACTGCTGACATCCCTGCTAGCAACGGAGGAACCCTCTAGTTGGAAAGTAGGCGGTGAGCCTGGAAGCGTTGTTGTTGTGTTGAGGTTCAGGCAGCACGACGGTCAGCCATTACTCACGAGTGATCGGCGCGGATTTTGGAGAAGGAAACCACCAGCACAGAGACGTAGGGACCAACGCCGAGCAGAAAAACATCGTCAGAAGGGTGAGCAGAGCCATGCTAATGCTTTTTCGATTCAAAATCAATCTGAATTCAATGTTGTAAAAACTGTTACCGACCCTGTCCCTGCACGAAATCCTCGCTCCCATGTGCCGGCGGAATGCGTCACCGTGTCATCCGTGACCTCTGACCCGTCGAACTCTGTCGACCACCATGAGGAAAAAGCTGCCTCAGTTCCGAACAAGGAACCACTTGCCACAGAAATGCCAACACTTCAAAATGACCCTCAGGGTGCTACAAAACCACCTCGTAGCAATGAAGCAACAGTGGAAGACTTTCAAAACGTGATGAGCAAGATTTCTGAGGGCATTTCTCGTGCCTTGCAGGAGCAAATGAGTGCACTGAGAAGTGGAGTTGCCGAGGCTTGTCACCCTTGTGCTGTGTCCGATCTAACTCCGCCTCTACCGTCGACCTCTGCCGTTCGTCCGAGGGATCGTGATACGTCCCACTACAAGACCTGCCTTTCGTCCCCGACAGGAGCTCAAAGGCTGACCCAATCTACGCTTCGTCTGCGATCAGCTGTTCGCCAGCGTGCCAGGGATGCTGCCAGCGAAAGAACCCAGAAACGAGCAGGACGCCGCCGACGCGACAACAGCCCACACGGGCTGCACGGAGAACGTGAACTTTCTCATTGATAGAGACTATTCACCCGTGCGCGCTTCCTAAACTGGTTGCCAGTTTTTGATGTACTTCTTGTACATAATTGTGCTCTGTTCGCGTTTTTCTCGCCCATGTAATAGGCCGGTGGCCTACACATTAAACTTGTTCAGTTCAGTTCAGCTCTCTCTCTCTCTCTCTCTCTCTCTCTCTCTCTCTCTCTCTCTCTCTCTCTCTCTCTCTCTCTCTTCTGCCATGTTACCTTCTGGATAGTTGGTTGTCTTTGGCCATACTCCTGTTAAGCGGGTGTGGAGGGTAAAGCGGGCAAAGCCCGCTAGTTATATCTTTGTAGGCCTATGTGTGTGTATGTAGTGTGTGTGTGTGTGTACACAGTTTCATGTAATCGCCACTTCATTGTCTATTATACAGTACAGATGTAGCTTTTTAGTATGATGCATCAGTAAGCAATATGTTGAAAACGAAGAAATTGATGGGGACAATTGAAAATATCGTTTTTATTTACATGAAATAGGCAATCTTACATTCCTCACTAATCAACGATTGATGTAACGACTATCATTCCATCCAACTCCCACTTCTGATCTGGCAAAGATGATATCAACAATCGTCTCTCTCTCTTTCTCTCTCTCTCTCTCTCTCTCTCTCTCTCTCTCTCTCTCTCTCTCTCTCTCTCTCTCACACACACACACACACACACACACACACACACACACACAAACACACACACACACACACACAAACACACACACACACACACACAGTGTATCATACATGCACCACACTTGTACATAAGACGTAATCACCTCCTGTGCTCTACCAAAAAAAAACAAAAAACGTACATTTTAACTACAAGTCCATGGAATCGTTCCTTTATGATGTATGGTATGGTATGGTTTTTCCTCAAATCTCTGACAAATTCATGATGAAATATAATGGGAAATTCCAAGCAGAAAAAAGATATGCACAACAGAAATGTACATGTATTTTGAAAAAGATCAGTCAGATGCTGTTGCAGTCGCTTGCTCGTAACTTGGTACATGTAGCCCCTTTTCAGACTCAGTTAACTATGTGAAAACACGCGTTGCAAAATCCGACGCAGCCTTACAAACTACATCTCACACCACCTTACATACACCAAGGCAGAGAAAACTAAACGCTTCAGTGGGCAGATGGATCGGAAGAGCGACTCAATCATTCATGTCGCGTTTGCCAACTGTGAGACCAACGCTGTAATCGGCCATCCATGTCAACGAATGCTTGTGTAGATATCTACGTCACGGATCGCATCTCGCGCGGGTCAGTCGACCGGGACGAGATACGCAGTTCCAAGCATGGCCTACAGGTTGTGTGGTACTATGGGCAGCTGTCGAAATGTCTGGATCGAATCGACACTAAAATTTACTGCTGCTCTGACCAGAGAAAGCTTCGTCGCGATTATGCCGAACACAACACTGCAGCCGCTCGAGTTGGGTTGTTACGTAATTGAGAAACGACTTTCAGCGGGAACCGAATGGCAGTAGGAGGAGATAAGTTCATTGGAAAATAGAGCGAACAATGATATGCAGGTATGCGCTATTGTGACGGGTGGTTGACGAGCACCGGGCAGTCAGGGTTCATCGAATCCTGCGCCTAAAATTGCGTGCGTTACAATGATATTTTATACAAATCTAAACATTTATAAGCCAGGTGTGAGTGGTAGGTAAGTAGTGCACTCACTGCACCGGCGATCCATCAAGGTTTCTCACTCGACTGAAAACGATTTCATATCTGTCATCACTTGTGCCTGACACGAGTCAGTACCCCGACACAGGCTGACTCTACTTGATGAATCGCTCTAGAAAGTGTCCGTGTGCGTGTGTGTGTGCGTGTGTGTGTGTGTGTGTGTGTGTGTGTGTGTGTGCGTGTGTGTGTGTGTGTGATTGACAGACAGACAGACAGACAGATAGACAGACAGAGAGAGAGGGGGGGGGGGGTTTAGGAAAAAAGGAGCTGAAAAATACTCATATGCATAGGCATACTTAAAAGACAATAAGCTATCTACAAACTCATTCACTATTTATTAAATCTCTAAACAAAACGGATACGAATGAAGACAATGGCATCTATCATCCAATAATTGTAACGCCTTCTGGTTCCCTTCTTCGATTTTTTTCAGGGCGGATGCAATAATCTCTAAACACATGACTCATGTACAGCAATATCGAGCTGTTTTACTATACACGTAGACACCGTGTTTTCACCTGGCACAAAACCTCGGTGAACACAATGCATATCCACTGCATCAAAGATAAATTCGGACATCACATCAGTTTGGTTTTAACAATGAAAGAGGCAGCATTTGCTCTTGAGATACTGGTGTATACAATGACAGACATAGGCAGGGTTAACTGCACCTGTACATGGCACGACTTCAGAATTCAGATGTTTTACCATTATATACATACATACTGATGTTCTCGCCCAGTTTCAGCGCGTAATATGCGTTGCCTTCCTGTAAAAGTCCGTCTCCAGCATCTATAAACATCTTGACATTACCTAAGGAAAAACTCCAAGTGTCTTAGGTGTATGATGATATTGCAAACTTGAGAAAGTATGCTCTATGTTCAGTCTATCGACCGCACCTGTCGAGACACACACACACACACACACACACACACACACACACACACACACACACACACACACACACACACACACACACACACACACACACAAACCCTGCAGTATTGCATTTCCAGTTTTGTTGCGAAGTGAATGGATAAGTTAATGTCTAATTCTTGCAATGCGCTTGTGTGAATAGAAAGCAATGACAATTCTTTATCATGGCAGTGCAGTCAACAATCCCTTTAAAATGGTTCGTTTTGCACGTTTAACATTACACTAAAATTCAATTTTGCTGTCAACATCATCAAAACCATACACATATTAAAATATTGTGTACACGACGTGTCCATTAATCTCATTCATTGCCCCCTTCGAAGTTCACAGGAGCATAGTGTATTAATTCCGTGTCAAATTGTTCACATGCTTTGGATCAGTCACTTGAAGTCCACAGACCCAGGTTCTCTAGCTAGTCTAGCCTTCCAAGTCTCCGTTCTAGTCGTGTTCTACAGGAACCCCTGGTGAGCAACAACGTGTTTTTCAGTTTCACTTTTCACAGGGTTTTGTTTCGTCCTCTTGATGATGATGATGATGATGATGTCCACTTATATGGCGCACAATTCGATCCATAGCTCTGGGACCAGGGACGATCTGTCGAGCACGTTGAGCGTTTATTGTGGTCTAGTGTCAACCAGTCTTCAAGTCCAGACGAATACGTCACTTCCGCTAGAGAGATCTGTACACGTGGGTTGAGGACTGCTGACTAACGAAATTCCCTTTCCCTATCCTAATTACTCTATGATGCCGATGCTTTGTTAGCCATGTTCTCTAAAGGCCTCCGCACACGAGGCAACTCCACTCGGGCAACTCGATTGCTCACCATACATTGCTTCGTGTGCGGTGTCGGTTGAAAGCAACTGGCATTCCAAGCAACTTTTCACGTCACCAGCAACTGAGTTGCTCGAGTTTGAACCTGTTCTAATTTTTGGGGCAGTGGCGTGCCACTCCAGCCACTCTCTGTGAATCCACCAAGAGCCTCGTTCTCGTGTTCTCGCGACTACTGCACATTTAATGGCGGCCGTTTCTCTCGCTTCGCTCAGAAAACGCTGAATTTAGGGACACTAAGAACCCCATCCAAAGAAAATGTAAGTCATGAACAGCATTAATTTATGAAAGCTTTATGTTGAATGCATTGATAGGCCGTGAAAGCTTCTACATTTTAAATTTCGAAATGCAGGTCACACGCAGAACCATGTGTCCGCGAGTCGACGTGTTCGCAACGTGGCGAGAGATGAAAGGTCACAGTGGAAGCGTGTGCGAGCTGCAGTCTCCAGCATTGCCTGCCACATGTCAAACAACCGACCGCAAGAAACGTGGCAAGATACTTTGGTTGCCTTGTGTGCGGAGGCCTTAAGAAGTATGACAACATTCCATTTCCAGTGCTACTTCACCCTAGCGCTGAAACTTGCCATGTCCTGCTCAAACCTGACGTCACTCTCAAATATCGTCGACGTTACTTTCTGGAAAATGGCGGGAGCGGGATTCGGGTTTGATCTTACTGCGTCCTCTCTGGAGCAGAGCCAGGGTCTCGCTGTTTTGGAGGCAGACGGCCTGCAGCTCCCTGATGCTTGCTCTCAGTGCTGCCAGGATCTGTAGGATGGCCAACTGTCCTGCCCCACCGCTGGCACCACCAGGAACGTCAGTGCTGCTGCTGCTGCTGCCTGAGGTTTCCAAGACGCCCGCCAAGCGAGAAAGAACTGTCTGGCCGCTGCCGTCGGGGGTCTGAGCAAACAAAGAGTGCTGCAGGGAGCGCGCCAGAGCCACCTGCTGAGCCTGCTCTTCTTCAGTTATCTGCCTGGACAGCTCGTCTGCAACACAAAGTACACAAGTTGTGAATGCATTGACGAACGATAGGGGTGGAAGGGTGTGGTTGGGGGTGCTTGGGAGACAATACAAATGGAAAGGGTAGCTAGCCGTGATGGTGAAGGGCAAAGGTTTGTGTGATGATGGTGGTACTAGTTAATATATACGAGATCGAGAACGCACTAACGAGAAGGAAGGAACAATGGTGATATAGATGCCGAACAAGGCGACGACAATAATGGTGCCATCGAGTGTGGCGTGCAAGAAGAAGAAGGTAATGCGGTAATGGTGATAATCATGGTGGAGCTGGTGGCAGCTTTGGTAGTGATGACCTTTATGAAATGATCACGATGGTAGCCTAATGATGTCCGTGATGATGGATGGATGGATGGATGGATGAATGGATGGTGTTTTACTGCCTATGAGCCTTTGTAAGCCATGTAAGGCCACTGATCACGAAAATCACTAGAAAAGTTTAGAGTACACGCAAATGGGTTCCGTTGTCCCTATTTATTCGCCTCTTACGAATCGCGTAGGGAGACGCTGTGGGTCAATTCTTAACCCCCGAACCCACAGGGGGTTCCATGATGATGACTATGACTACAATGGCAATGATAATGGATGTATGACCACAAGTTTTAGTTGCTGTGAATACTGCTGCAGCAGCAACTGCAATTTCCCACCACTCAAGCAATACATTCTCAATCTGGGACGCACACTCTACAGTATGCTCACCTCTGAGCTCCTTTTCTATGAAGGACTGCTCCGAGGCCGCCAGGGCACTGAGCAGGAGAGGGAAGACTTGCTCTCCCAGTACAGGCAGCACGCTGATCAGGCGCGCCACCCTTCTTTTCTCTGTCGTTCCCTCCATGACGTAACCCTGCAGCTCTGACGTCAGCAGACCCGAGTCGTGCAGGTACGGCAATACTTCGCTCACTATTAGGTTGTCCACAAGGTGGGAGTATTTCCGGTCCACGACCTCTTGGTGACGTCTGGGCATAAGCTTGCCTGCAAGAAAGCCAACATACGCCATGAAGCTCGTCAGTCTGTCTTGGAATGATTTTCTATTGCATTTTATTGTTATTTAGAAAGAAAGCTATGTTTAAAAGTATTTATGTTTTAAGCTTTCATATGTTCAAGGACCCCCGACCCCCAAATGTTTGGAAAGATCTGTGCGGAAACAATGTCCCAAATCACTCATTTTATGGAAGGATCAATCACTTCTACAGAAAAAGTAAATGATATTTTCTATGGAACCTTTAGGCGCTAAACAACAGACACCATAACAATCACTTTTAATGAAATTTTTTGTCTTCAAAAGTTCATACTTGAGAGCGTGAGATATAACTTGAATAAACTGTGACCTGGTGAAGTAAAGCCCGAAGTCTTTAGATGGACTCTCTCTCTCTCTCTCTCTCTCTCTCTCTCTCTCTCTCTCTCTCTCTCTCTCTCTCTCTCTCTCTCTCTCTCTCTCTCTCTCTCTCTCTCTTCCCCCCAGACATTGGTTCCCCTCTATCATGTATCCTGCGTCTCAGATGCCCAGGTCGTCTAGGTTGTAAGACCAGCCTACTATGTAGCTTATCAGTCCGGGAGGGTCGCACAGCGGCTTTCCTTATCGTTTGTTAATTGAACTTGACATGAGTCCGCTGATAGTCCCTCCTGACGTTCTCGCGCGCTATGCCTAAATTGTTAGATACAAGAGACAGATTTGATGCTTTCTCTAAATTAAAGACATCTGATTGCAATGGTGCAATATTCATTCGGTTGACTTTGTTATGCCTATCGAGGCAACACTTGGTGTGAATAATTTCGAGTAAGTATAAGGCAGCAATGAGCCTTTTTCTATCATTAGGAAACACAACCCAGAGACAGGCTGAGATCCGCGACCGCTGATCCCAAGCCTGGCTCCCCTGAGGTCCGCGCATTTTTTTGATAAGGAGGGACTGTCGGCAGGTCGAGAGAGACCCCATCCCATCTGGGGAAGAGACCACTGCCACCACGGTCTTGGGTTGGTCCAGGCCATTATCATCAGGCCTCGGACCAGCCAGGAGCTCCTATATACCCATGGGTAACAATAAAGTTGTGGAAAGCAGCAGCGATTTTGTCTCATACCTGCGCCCTTGTACCATCAAGCCTTGCCTCCACCCCTCCACAAAACATTTATACTATTTCCTCATTCAAACAGTAAACATTATGTAAATTACATGTAAAACCCAAGTTTTCCATTCTGAAAAGCTGTCAATAAAAAATGTCTTACATTTGAGAGGCGTGATCTTGCAGGCTTCACATGCGTTCAGCACAGCAGTCAAGGACACGACCTTGCCCTCTCGCTCCAACAGAAGACTCAGCTCGCACAGCAGGCGCCAGAAGAGCGCGCGGGGAGACAACTCTTGCTGTTGCAGACAGATGTAGTCAACCACGGCGGGGTTCATCAGCTGACGGAAGAAGTCTCCTACTCTTTCGCGTATTCCTGCAAGACGCATATGTTGATAATGTAAAGAAAATCCTCGAAAGCGAAGACAAAGCAAAACTCCATCATAAAAGGTTCTGTACGGCATTCAGCACTCCAGTATGAAAACATGTAGTTGAATGACTATGAAAATGTCACCTGCTTTGGTCATAGAAGGTTATGTCCGTCTGTGGGATGGCAGTTGAGGAGGAGACACAATGTAGAATATAATACATGCCTGTGCATAATGAACAAAGGTTATAATGAAACACAGGTTGATCACTCGATCATGAGCTGGGACAAGATGTCCTCATGAAACGATACTTAAACCTCTAGGCTCTATTTCAGAACTGATTCTGTAACAGTGTAAGAATTTTACCTATCTTACTCTCTT
>JAWQFJ010002957.1:25000-35000 GCA_034096865.1 Theodoxus fluviatilis | reverse complement strand
TGCTGCTGCTGCTGCTGATGTTGCTGCTGCTGATGCTGCTGCTGCTGAACCGACGTCGCAGACGATGCCAGATGCGGCCTGGCGTACAGCTGGGATAGAACCTGGGGCGTTGCACTTCCTCTAGACGTACTCCCTACGTTCCCCACGGCATAGCGCAACCCGGCTCGAGACGGCGTTGCCGTTGCTCCTGACAACGCCAAGCTATCTGGTCGAGTGGCAGAGACGGAGGGAGGCAACTTTAAGCCGAGGTTGGCCGCCAGGGCGCGCTCTTGTTCGTGGTTGAAGGCGAGGGAGGCACGGTTGTACTCCTTCTCTCTGCGCAAGCGCAGGTTTTCCTCCCGGAGCACGGCGACCTCGTCCAGCATGGACTGCACGATTCGACTGGCGGAACCTGCCTGCCACTGGGGCCTGGAGGACTTTGTTCCTTTGCCCAGGGACTTGGAACGACGCAGCTTGACCTTCGGAGCTCCAGCTTCCGGACGCCCCCTCTGGTAGAAGTACTCCTCCTCGAAGTCCCCGCTTCGTCCTGCACAGTTCATCAGCAAATCCATGTCGACTTCGTCCTAAACCGCCAGACCTTCACCCAGACGTTTGCAGGTCCTTGCCAGGGATTGCCGGTTCCTGGTCGCGGTTGACTGTTGATTCAAGGAGATCCAGAGAATCCCGAGGAGTTGTCCAAGTCAAACACAGTCTTGTTTTCCAGCTCTCTCATCCGAGTCGAGTAATGAAGGTTTGCACACCTGGATAGAAAAGAAGTCACGTGTTTAAGCATAGCGAGACAATCAAATTAAAATTTGGTTTAAGAATGACTCCGACTAAATAGACATGAATATACGTGGAAATAGTATGGTTGAGGGACAGCGGAAACGTGATGTGTCTGAAAGGAGAGGAATATATTTGTGGCAGGATAAGAAGGATGAGCCTGGCGAAGGGGATTAGGAATGGAGTGGTCGGGAACGGGAGGGCGAGGGGGAAGGAGTGGGAGGGAGAAGGAGAGGGAGGGGGAAAGGGAGGGGGGGGGGGGAAGAGGGAGGGAGGAGCGGATAGTGAGAGAATGGGTAAAACTCCGAGTAGTCACTTTGAAGTATTCCTTAAGATACAGAATACCTCTGAAGAAAGGTAAACACTGGGTAAAGAACACTAATTATGACAAAAACTACAAAATAATCGTAATATGAAGGGGGGGGGGGGGGGGGGGGGACACTCAATCACTGAGATATTAAATCTATCAGATGATTCCAGACTAAATGACGTTAGAAACCATAAATCTGAATTTCGCACACTTTGATTATTTTTTTTCTTCTGAAGAAGAGGACATATTTCACAATCAACAAACGAAACAAAACAAAAGAGGTAAATTGTAGAGGATCTTGTAATCCATTCTTCATAATGTATGCACAACAAACCAGGAAAAAGAACCTAAATAGCCGTTTGTCTACACACACACACCACACACACACACACACACACACACACACACACACACACACACACACACACACACACACACCACACACACCAAGAGACAAAGAGAACACACAAATTTATCGTCCATGTCGGGTGAAACCGTCACTTGGAGCCATTAACCTACTGATCTTTGCCCTAGCATCTCCTCAGCTCCATCGTTGCTAAAGAGCTTCATTTTTCGTGCCGTCNNNCACGGGCGAGGACGAGTTTCGAGAGGAGTGTCCCGTTGAGCGTTTACAGCTGACACATAGGGAGTTGCGTAGATCGGCGCCTCCGTCTGCCGAGACGAAACTGGTCGAAGCATGCGGGATGGCGTAGATCTGAGACAGTCTATGATTCGGTTGTGTGTTGCTGTTGCTGCTGCTGATGTTTTTTTTTTTTTTTATTGCGTTTCGTGATGATGTTGCTGCTTGCTGCTGTTGCTGCTTGCTGATGTGGCTGCTGCTGATGTTGCTGCTGGCTGGTATGTCTGCTGCTGCTGCTGAAACCCGGACGTCGTGCAGAGGATGCCCGACTGCGGCCTGGCGTACAGCGAGGATAGACCCTGGGGCGTTGCACTTCCGCTAGACGTACTCGCGCTACGTTCCCCACGAGCCTAGCGCAACCGCGGCTCGAGACGTGCGTTGCCGTTGCTCCTAGACAAACGGCCAAGCTATCTGGTCGAGTGGACAGAGACGGAGTGGATGGCAAACTTAAAGCCGAGGTTGGCCGCGCAGGGCGCGCTCTTGTTCGTGGTTGAAGGCGAGGGAGGCACGGTTTTACTCCTTTCTCGCTGCGCAAGCGGCAGGTTTTCCTCCCGGAGCAACCGGCGACCTCCGTCCAGCATGGACTGCACGATTCGACTGGCGGAACCTGCCTGCCACTTGGGGCCTGGGAGGCTTTGTTCCTTTGCCCAGGGCCTTGCGAACGACGTCAGCATGGACCTTGGTGAGCTCCCAGCTCCGGACGCCCCTCTGGTAGAGAGTACTCTCCTCCTCGAAGTGCCCCGCTTCGTCCTGCACAGTTCATCAGCAAAAATCCAGTATCGACCTTCGTACCTAAACCGCCCGACCTTCACCCTAGACCCGTTGTTTGCAGTGCCTTTGCCAGGGATTGCCGCGTGTCATGGTCGGGGTTGGACTGTTGAATTCAAGGAGATTCCAGAGAGATCCCGAGGAGTTGTCCAAGGTCAACACACAGTCTTGTTTTCCAGCTCTCTCATCCGAGTCGAGTAATGAAGGGGGATTTAGCAACACCTGGATGGAAAAGAAGTCAACGTGTTTAGAGCCATAGCGAGACAAGCAAATTAAAATTTGGGTTAAGAATGACTCCGACACGAAATAGACATGAATATGCGTGGAATATAGTATGGTTTGTGACGGACAGCGGAAACGTGATGTGTCTGGAAAGGAGAGGAATATATTTGTGGCCGGGTGAGAAGGATGAGCGGCGCACAGAAGTAGGGGACTAGGAAAATGGGAGTGGTACGGTGCGACGGAGAGGGGCGAGTGGGGAAGGAGGGAGATGGGCAGGGGGCAGGAAGGGGGAGGGGGAAAGGAAGGGGGGGGGGGGAGCGAGAGGAGGAGGGGGGGGGACTGGGAGGAGCGGAGAGTAGATGAGGCCAATTGGGTAAAACGACTCGAGGTAGTCACTTTGAAGTGTTAAACGTTTTCCTTACCCTTGAAATACAGTAATACGCGTGCTGAAGATAAAGGTAAACACTGTGCTGAGAGAAAGTCACTAATAATGACCAACACAACGTACGAAACATATCACGTCAGATAGTGAAAGCGGGGGGGGGGGGGGGGGGTGGGATACACTCAATCACTGAGATATTAAATCTATCAGATGATTCCAGACTAAATGACGTTAGAAACCATAAATCTGAATTTCGCACACTTTGATTATTTTTTTTCTTCTGAAGAAGAGGACATATTTCACAATCAACAAACGAAACAAAACAAAAGAGGTAAATTGTAGAGGATCTTGTAATCCATTCTTCATAAAACTTTACAAAGTGCCACATATGAGTAGGTTTTGCTTCTCGAAGCAGGAGAGGTGGTAACGGGCTGACTAAATGTATGCACAACAAACCAGGAAAAAGAACCTAAATAGCCGTTTGTCTACACACACACACACACACACACACACACACACACACACACACACACACACACACACACACACACACACACACACACACACACACCAAGAGACAAAGAGGAACACACAAATTTATCGTCCATGTCGGGTGAAACCGTCACTTGGAGCCATTAACCTACTGATCTTTGCCCTAGGCATCTCCTCAGCTCCAGTCGTTGCTAAAGAGCTTCATTTTTCGTGCCGTCTGCCTGTGATAAAGTGCTAATCTCTCTAGAGCGTCATAAAGTATGCCAAGCTGCATGATGGGTAAAGACCCAGATCAATGTGTGATAAGGTGCACCAATCACCAAGTGTATTGTACATCTGCTGTGTTCATCATATATATTTAGTTATCACTGCTTCTGTCTCTTCCCACCCTCCTATCCTGTGTGTCAGATCTCTCTGTGTGTCAGACCTCTCTCCAACCCCCTTCCCCATCCTTTGCTGACCAGCTGACCGCTCTGGGACCCCTCCTCTGCTGTGGTCTGATTGTTAGTGCAGCTGCCCTGTCAGTCACGTGTTACATTAGCGAGACCCCTGGCTAGTGAGCCGTTCTCCCACTCTGGCATCTGAATTGTGACATTTTGACTATAAATCTGATGTTTCCCCTCAAGTAAGACAGCTGCAACGGCGTATGATTCATTCAATACACTGTGTTATGCTGAGTGAGGCAACATTTGTAATATGATTCATTCAATACACTGTGTTATGCTGGGTGAGGCAACATTTGTAATATGATTCATTCAATAGACTGTGTTATGCTGAGTGAGGCAACATTTGTAATATGATTCATTCAATACACTGTGTTATGCTGGGTGAGGCAACATTTGTCAGAAGTCATTTCAAAGTGAGTTAAATTAAGTAATCTCTCATTTCTGCCAAACAGAAGCACAACCCGGGAGCCAGGGTTAGGAACTGTGAAAAAATCTACCCTATGGCTCCTGTGAGGTCCGTGCATCCGCTTGTTAAGGGGGAGACGGCACACAGCCAGGGAGACCACTACCACCACTGTCTAGAGAGACCACTGCCACCACGGTCTAGAGAGACCACTACCACCACTGTCTAGAGAGACCACTGCCACCAGGGTCTAGAGAGACCACTGCCACCACTGTCTAGAGAGACCACTGCCACCACGGTCTAGAGAGACCACTACCACCACTGTCTAGACAGACCACTGCCACCACGGTCTAGAGAGACCATTGCCACCACGGTCTAGAGAGACCACTGCCACCACGGTCTTGGTTGCTCCAGGCCATTATCATCAGGCCTCGGACCAGCCAGGAACAACTGTACCCATGGGTTAATAAAGTTGTGGAAAGCAGCTACGACTTGTCTCATACCTGCGCCCTTCTACCATCAAGCCTCGAGCTCCTCACCGCTCGAACCTTACCACCGGCTTTTCATTTCCATCTTCACAAATGCATCAGTTTCGACATTTCCTGCTGAAGCAAGAATGCATAGTTGACGTTCTTTGATCGGGGTTTGTTTGTCATAGACTGTGGTGGTAGTGTGTTTCTTCTTTGGGTGATAAGTTTTTCTGTCTGACGTTCTGTGTTGGCGTTTGACTTCGCGTCACTGTGACTGTCTCTGAGTCTCTGCGAGTCTTTGTGTCTGTCTTTGTCTTTCTTTGTGTCTGTGTGTTTCTTTGTGTGTGTGTCTCTCTCTCTCTCTCTCTCTCTCTCTCTCTGTGTGCGTGCGTGTGTGTGTGTGTGTATGTGTGTCTTTGTGTGTGTCTTTGTGTGTGTCTTTGTGTATGTGTTGACATACACAACACACACACACACGCGCGCGCGCGCGGACACATATATGCCAGCCTAAGGATTCCCTACACAAAACATCCGTGTGGTAGTGGATATGCAGTTCACTTCTGTTTCTATTTTCTCCCATCTCTGTCAACACCAGCCACCCGAGCCGTAAAGACCGGCAGGAGGAAATGAGAGATCTATACGTCAAGCAGCTTGCGTGCTGACTGAAAAGATCAGAAAATATAGGCCATCGACCCGAGGGAACATGCTTAACCCAGAAGATGCTGTCCATATCTCATTAAGCCCGCACTTTGCGATATGTGGAGACTTTGCATTGCAGGAGATGTTGTTTATCGATGCAGCTCTCTGCCTTAAAATTTCCAAACCCCTGTGGGATTTATAAAAGGCGGATTGCTGGTAAAATCGAGACTTGACTTGTTCTTACTTTCACCTGCTCTAATAATTTATTAAGCTTTGGCTTTAAATAGCACATACAAGCTGATGGACCGTACAACTCCATTCATTCGTTCGTTCATTTGTTTGTTTATTCATTTTTTCATTCAATTTTCCATTGTCTCCGAAAAAACGTACATTAATTTCGAACTTTGAGGTCAGTAACAAACGCACGTACACACAATCTTTACTGCATTATCTAGCACGGAAGGCTTAACTGTAGTACCACAGAGCACCGATCGTTTCAAAGGTCAAAAGCGGTAAAATAGCACTCAGTATGCAAAGTGTTTCCGAAGCCACTTTTGCTCGTCTTTCGCACCGAGACGCGAAGCAGACGAACTGAAGCTCTCCATTGTATCGAGGCGGAAACGTGGCCATAATGAGCGCAAGGAGCCAAATGTTACATCGTAAAGTCTTCTTTATGGCAACTTTGTCACGATTGCGTGACTGCATACAAACATCCCTTCCTCCTTTCCTCGTCTCTGCCCACAACAGACGACATGTAGCTGCATAACAGACTGTGTCCCCATTCCTGACTGTATTCGCAATCTACTCGCACTGATGCATTATTGTAATCTGTCCTGTCCTCGCCTGTTCGTTCTACATGCACGTTGCACAACATAAGCAAGCGTGCGTCAAATCATGAACGCACAATATTGAGTGGATAAATTCTACGGGAGCGTTCAAACACTATTTTCACAGCTGAATTTTATGGTAGTCAAAAGTTAACCAAAAAATACTGTTTCGGTATATCTGAGCAGTGCATTTATTTTAAAATAATCAAGCATGTTGACAGCATCATAGTTAAAGGCATCAAATCTGACTGACAGCATTCAGCGTGGCTGAGACTATAGTGAATGTGTTCAGAATGGACTGACAGATCCCTAAACCCAATGCACCTACCCCACGTGGTATATCAGCAGTTGGTACCGAGGGGACTCTCAAAGATGATGTAATATTAAAGCACCACAACTTAGACCACCCGGAGGCCACAAGGGTATCATGGGTGTTTATTAGGACGTAGACGATGTATCTTGCCATAGATTAATACTTTAGTACGCTGCAACTGGCATAAAACTTAGGCAACGTTTTCAATGCATCACTGTGTCTTGCCCGACGTCTCCATTGTTTCTCTCTCTACCGTACATCTTCCTCTGTACTCTCTGTACTCTATGTGCTCTCATCCTGTCTCCTCTCTGGCTCTGCAATAGCTGTCTCTCGGTCCTACATCATCTCTCTAGGACGGTCACGCCTCTCATTGCCGCACGCCTCGTAGGTCACCTCTCTCCTGCGAAAATGCTGATCTCATCTCTGACCGGAGGGCCGAGGCCCAAAACAATAAACTGTTCGAGTTCCGCTGGTCTTTCTACTCTCTCCTGTCTCTCTGGTGCTCTCTCGGATCTCTCTCTCTCTCTCTCTCCTCTCTCGTGTATCTCTCTCAGTGAGGTCACTCTTCATTAGAATGCGACCTACGCTCGCTGAGACAACAGCAAGTAAGTGCTGCTTCAGCACGAGGGCTGAAGTATATATAACCGACTCTTCAGCAGGATTGTTCTGGAGGTCAAAGTCAACACTGACCTCCAAGCCACGTCTGCCATCACTGCAGCACAGCAAGATACAAAGCCGAGTCAACAAAGCCTGGGTAAATCGAGTGGTCCACCAGCCTCTCATGCCTCTGGGAGTCATTCAGTGACTCTCAAAGCCGACTCAGGCACGATCCCAGTTGACCGTTGTTGCAGGTCTGGCTGGATCAGAACGGTATTGGACAGAACAATGGATAGGCAGCGAGTGTTGTAACCACTTGGTGTGGGCAACAGAAAACATGATAATTGAACATTGTGTGGATACTCGTGTTGACGTATGAGGTCTTTAAGCATGACAGAGGAGTGTTGGAACTGGTCTCAGGTTGGTTCCAGAGTAAAGGCCATGTTGAAGGTAATAGTGCAGACTTCATTCACGAGTGCAGCCCGCATACTCCTGCTGTTCAGAGAAAACTTATTGACGGCAAAATGCATTTAGTGTATCACTTATAGCAAAACCGGGCAAGAGGTGCATGTTCATTGAAGACAAAAGGTGACCTTACGCATTGTTATTTACAGGTGGACGAAAGAGTCTCACAACGGAAATAGACTAAGACGCTGATCCTAGACGTTGGCGACACCGAGATTACAATACCTGACCTCTGCTTTGTCAGCTTGGCAGAGGGCGAAGGCATACGTGGCGAACAGAGAGGTGAACCATCTCTCCTTGTTGGTTAGAGGATCGCGTTGCTCACTAGACTTTACCCTTCAAGGAAGCATTCAGCTGAGTGAAGTACGGCATGAATGTATCGCAATTCAGGGAAGAAAGCAGACTCGTCTTTTGTGACAGGGAGGTCTCCACACACACTGCACACAGCTTCTCACGCCGTCCCGTTGCCCAGCAGCAAGAGAACACTCTCCTTGCCACCATCCCCCTCAAGAACCTCGCTTGTAATCTTCTATTTACGACTTCGGAGCTCCGCTGCCCCCTGACGACAGCATGAATTGGGGCAGGCACTATTCAAGGCTGGAGGCAGCCTTTGCTATGAAACGGCTCTGAGCTACTTTATGGAGGTACACAAATTGTACATAAAGGGTCTAAATCGAGAAATCCCGGTGGCGGCGACGAAACAGCGCTCTTTTGAATTGTCCTGTAGAGAGAAATTAATGCTACTGAGGATTGAGGAGGAGGGTCTATGAACTTCTTACCTTTTGGTATGATCTTTCAACTCCCCAAAGCCGGTCCATTAGAATGATGTTGCCATTGTGAATACTAACTTCTCGAGATGGTAGAAACATTAAACCCTCTAGCTTGAGGAGTTTTCAAAGACAGTCTATACAGAAGACGATGACATTTTCATACAATTAAACATGGGCTGTTGGTTTCGCGTGCTACAGAACCAGACGAATCCAGTCGTGTGTACACTTGGGGTCTTGTCGCTGTTGATCACACGGCAGGGTTGCCTTATGAATGGCGGTGTAAAGACTGCAGGAGAGGTTGGACAGTGCAAGCCCTACAGTTTCGGGCGAATGTAAGGCGATAACATCTCCTGGCCTCTCCTCCTAATGGGCTTGAGGCCCTAGTGAAGGGGAAATTATCAGATATCAATTAGGCGACCGGCTTGCAGCTAGCACGACCCGCATCCACATGGACTTCCTGTCACTTTGCCATTGTACTTGGTGCGTTTCCTCTCACATACGTCTGCTAGTTTCCCGCACTTCCTTCCTTTCTGCTCTGTTCTCAGTTTTGCACTCGTGACGCAGTCATGTTCACACTTCCGGTTCCAGAGATCCTAACGTTGCTTCTTTGGCGCCCTGCCCTTGAGAAACTTGCTATTCTTGGCATCTAGCTGTTGGTGTCCTTCGGTCTTCAACCTGCTTTTTTTTCCAAGAGTCCTGGCTTTGCTCGTCTTCATCTTTTCAATAGTTTTTTGCAGTTGCTTTCTTCATTTCTTGGCCTTTTCAAGTTTCGACTATTGCTCTTGAACGTTTCCACATGGCTTTGTAATTTTTTCCGCAACTCTTGGAATCGTTTTTCCCCCTTCTAGTATCATCATGGCATCTCTTCGCACACAGCTTACGTTCCGCCAAAGAGTCTGTCCAGTGCGAGTAAGACATAATTCAGCGTTATTTCCACAGTTACATTTATCTTTTTTACGGCACTGCTCACGACTCAAGTTTGGCCGATTACACTCTCACTCTCTCTCTCTCTCTCTCTCTCTCTCTCTCTCTCTCTCTCTCTCTCTCTCTCTCTCTCTCTCTCTCTCTCTCTCTCTCTCTCTCTCTCTCTCCTCTCTCTCTCTCTCTCTCTCTCTCTCTCTCTCTCTCTCTCCCTCTCTCTCTCCTCTCTCTCTCTCTCTCTCTCTCTCCCTCTCTCTCTCTCTCTCTCTCTCTCTCTCTCTCTCTCTCTCTCTCTCTCTCTCTCTCCTCTCCTCCCTCCCTCCCTCCCTCCCTCCCTCCCTCCCTCCCTCCCCCCCCCTCCCTCCCTCCCTCCCTCCTTCCCTCCCTCTTTTTAAAATAATAATTTTAGTTTTACGCGCCTTTTTTTCTCTGTAAGATGTTTTCTGTAAATTCCTGTTATCTCCATTTGCCTTTGAATTCAGATTAAATGCAAACTACCTCTTTCCATGCATCTTTCGGCAGCATTCTCAAAGTTCCACAAGGGACATTAGCAGTTGAAAACATTAACCAAAA
>JAWQFJ010002957.1:0-20000 GCA_034096865.1 Theodoxus fluviatilis | reverse complement strand
TTCCATATCTCTGTCCTGCACTAAGGGTACTCTGTGTCGAAGCCACTTTCGGCACCTCCTTGTGTCTCCGCTGTGTTATTCATATCTGTCGGCCTATATCGATCTTGGTGTGTTTTCTTTGCGTCCGTCCGCCGGCTTGCCCCCACCCCCACCCCCTTCCATTTGTGTGTGTGTGTGTGTGTGTGTGTGTGTGTGTGTGTGTGTGTGTGTGTGTGTGTGTGTTTGTGTGTGTGTGTGTGTGTGTGTGTGTTTGTGTGTGTGTGTGTATGTGTGTGCGTATGCGCGCGAGCTCGTGTGTGAATGCATGTGTGTATGCGCTCGCGCAAACGAAATTGCATAGATTTGTTAAGGGGTGTGTGTATATGTGTGTGTGTTTTCTTTTGTACGGTCGGATGACCGTAAGTGTGGTGCATTGGTTCACATACAGATGTGAATGAGAGTTCATTTGTGTTAGTAGGTGCTTGTTAAAGTGGGAGAGAGAGAGAGAGAGAGAGAGAGAGAGAGAGAGAGAGAGAGAGAGAGAGAGAGATGATAGGTAGAGAGTGTAGAGGAGAGGAGTGATGAGAGAGAGAGAGAGAGAAGAGAGTGAGAGAGCGGGGAGGGAGGAGGAGAGAGGAGAGGAGAGAGTGAGGAGAGAGAGAGAAGGATTGAGAAGGAGAGAGAGAGAGAGAGAGAAGTGATGTGTGTGTGTGTATGTGTGTGTGTGTGTGTGAGAGAGAGAGAGAGAGAGAGAGAGAGAGAGAGAGAGAGAGAGAGAGAGAGAGAGAGAGAGAGAGGGGGGGGGGGGAGAAAGAAAGAGGGGGAGAAAGAAAAAAAAAGAGGGGAGGGGGGGAAAGAGAGAGCTAGAGGGTAGAAAGAAAGAGGTGGGGGGGGGGGGGGGTTATCACAACAGGTCCTGGGAGGTTCTGAGAGTTGTGGGAACGGTCAGCAGTCTTCCTCATCCATTACAGGAAAATCAGCTTCCCCTCCTCCCCATTCTGACCTTCCTGTGCCCCCATTACAAACAGTTATAGCTACGGCAAAGTGCGGATTTCCGCTGCCAATCTAATGCGACCATTCAACGCTGCACCCCGTGACAGGGTCACACGGGCGGGGTGCGGAGGTCGCCATATTGCTGAATGGAGTGCTAGTTAGCAACGCCTGGTGGCAGGGCTTGAATTCGATCTTCAACAAATCACAAAGCGTTATTTCAGCAGCACTAGCACGCATCTTTTTTCCTGCTCTGCATCAAGCACTCTTTCGCAAAACTTTGGTAGAGCAGTTGGTGCATTTGAAGTGACGCTTTTTTTTTCTCTCAGTGCTTCGTTGCAGTGCTTTTCCTGCACTGCCTGAACCTCTGGGTTTCAACAGTGCAAAATGAGTCAGTATGCATCACTCGAACTCGAGCCTTGTATAGTTGCACATTTTAGCGATGTTTTTTTAGCAGCTCTTGGACCCAAATTTTCCCTCTGCACAGAGACGCGCTTCTTGCCCATGAATCCGCCAAACCATCTCAGCAGAACTCACTTCACATGCCAGCTGATTCTTCAAGCTGTCTTTCTCGCATATCAGACGGAGTTCAGATCCTAGCAGCTCTTCAACTGGTCTGGTCCACACTGTGGCTAGATCTAAAGAGCCCCAGATAAGACCATCCGATCTCGATAACCCCGTTTTAAGTCGCTTGTGAACAAGCCATTGTGTTTGCTCACCACGAACCCGTTATAGTGAGGTTCTTAGAGCCCGGACAAGTCTGAAGGGAGCGGGACAGGCGGGGCGAGGGCAAGTCGAGACGTGCGAGTGGAGGGGGTGGGGGGAGTTAGCATGGGAAGACTAGGGGGGGGGGAGGTGGAGAGAGCCAGGACTGTGGGTAGTGGGGGTTTGAGAAGGGGTGGAGGAAAAGCAAGAGAGCCAACAGCGAATAGGGGTGGACGGGTGCGAGAGAGGGACGGTGGGAATGAAGGGACGAGGAGGTTCTTGAAGTTGAATGCAAGGTGAGTTGATGTCCAGACAAGAGTCATAAATTGGAGCAGTAAAAGCATGAGACAACGGCGATGGGTAAATGGAAACTCGATCTGAAAGTGGCTCGCTAAAGTCGAACGAGGAAGTAACCGACGTCGAGTGATATGACTCCAACCTGAGAAAATGAAATAATGTCACTTTGAGTACGTTCATTTTAAGTGTTAAATTTGAGTAGCCTGTCCTATGTTTGATAGCAGTGCATTGGCCATGACTTTTTACAGAAAGAAAGGGTCTTCGGGGTCAGTTCATGCAAATGTAAATGTGGCAGTCCGCATATATACCCAGATTTAAGTTGCACTATTTTCAGTCATGATTTTACTGCAAGAAAATATGGCGTCCCGGCAGTGCGGTTTGAACACACCTGCAGGGTCACTCATTTGAATGCAAGGAGTTTCAATTCAAATACAGCTGCAAACGATTCTGTTACCTGCATGAACAGGTTTCCATTGAATGGTAGCTTCACCTGTACGGCGCACCTCAGCCAACATGGTCTGCTTGGGTAAGTGCTACTTAGCCTAGAGAGAACGTGAACCTACAAGCTATGGACTCATAAAAAACTATCATCCATACCTACTAGCCTTTCAAAGCCTTATCCACGGTATGGAGATGAAATGCTTTCACTCTTTCAATACACCAAGAGAGCTGTATCGAATAAGTAGCGGAGTCGTGCACGAGCTCCAAGATATTCCGTTCTTGGACCCTCCTCGAAAGGCAAGGGTTGGGCCATTGAAGTTGGTCTCCAAATGTACGACTCACACCCATAGGTTTTTCACAGCCCTATCCTTGGTAAGGAAACGACATGCTTTCACCATTTCAAAACACCAAGAATGTTCAAACGAGTACATAGCTGAGTCGTGCACGAGAACTCCAAGATATTCCCTTCGTGGACCTTCCTCGGAAACTAATGGATGGGCCATTGAAAACCGGTCCCCAGCTCCACACCACATCAGAAACTCACACTACTACACATAGAAATGCATTTTCAAGACAGAACACTTATCCCCTTGTGGCTCTACGGAATGTGCACCGACACCCACGTACAATATCCGATGTCAAAACAAATACGCGGTGAAAAAAGGAACCCGCATACTCTCTCACCTCATGACCATCCAGCCGTACCAGAACCCAGCCCAGCATATTATTCCCAGTTGGTATGTCTACCATTTCACGTAATGTGAGTGACATTCAACCATCCCCACGCAAGGGCTCTTCTAATAGCAAGCAGTCTTGGCCAACTCAAGCATTCAGACCACAGCCATTATGTAGACAAAAATCACAGGGCTAGGACGGACGAACTGAAACGTATGTTGTGCACTTCTCCCCTTCTCGAGGCAAAGCGAAGAGTCATGTCCCGCCAACTTTAAAAATTGCGCCGTTCGCATGGAGTGAGAAGGTATAGCACGTTTTCCTTTGAAAAGAATGCCTGAATGGGCGCAACTAGGTGTCTGAGTACGTTCCACATAACTTTGTCTCCACCCCATCCCATCCCATTCCACCACGTCCCCATCCCTCCAAGCATCCCGTCTCACCCTGACCGCAACCCATCCCACCCACGGGATAGACGACTCCGTTGGCCTACAACATCGTTACTGCTCAGGCGGCACAATGGAGGCTGAGTGGACTGAACGTGGTTTGTTTCTTCACACATGGCGGGAAGTACGAATGTTTACCGCTGTTGGGTGCCCATTTAGCGCCGGCCACCGAGCTGTTGGGCCAGCCCATTGTCCGGCCACTGGCCGCAGATCACTCACAGATGGACGGGCATGAATCGCGAGCCGCCAGAGTGGCTTCCCTTTCGAACTTGGCCACTCCTTGCAACTCGGCATGGCTTTCTTCTGTCGCTATGCTATGCCTGTGGGCGTCTGTTAAAAAAAAAGTGCGAATGTTGACTGCATTGCTGAAATAGCTCGCACGGTCCATTGAGTTTCATGCAACAAGGCTGCCTCGTACAGAGGCAACGATGGACATCGTGTGCGGCAGGAGCGAGACATGAGGTCCGAGGTTGAGGTGGAAGCTATGGTGTAGAAAGAGCAGACGCGATAGACCACTTGCGAAGCTGCATGGTGTTTTATCATAACATGGTCGAAACAGTAAGAAAAAAAAAAAGAGGAAACAAACTTCTCAAATACGGAAGGAGTGGGGGTGGGGGTAGGGATGTGGGAGGAGATGAGGTTTTTGGTAAAAGAACGATGCATCAATATAAAATCGTATGTACGTACGCAAGAGACCATGCACAGCAGCCAATCAAGATGAAAAACTGATACGATACGACTCGCAACGATTCAGTTCGATTTTATACGATACAATACGATACGATACGATACGATGCGATACGATTAGATGCAATTCCACATTCTCGCATAATTAAACAAGGAATGCCCTTCGAAGTAACCTACACTGCAGGACAGGATACAACATGGCATGAGAGCACAAAACAGAGCATTCTCGGTGCAGGGCAGATCATCGACAGCACTTGCACTACGGTGTACAAGAAATGGAGAAGTAAGAATTGCAGACGTCGTAGAATGTGAAATGGAAAGTGAACACCCAGGGAAAACACGAAGGTCACTGAGATCCAGATGTGACGCTTCTTTGTGTCTGCCCAAAGTTCAAGTCATGCACTACCATAAACACGCTTGGGTTTTGTCGTCAACACTTGGTCAAGGAGAGAATGAAAATTGAAAACGCGGGAGCGTGCGCGTAAACACACACACACACACACACACACACACACACACACACACACACACACACACACACACACACACACACACAGAGAGAGAGAGAGAGAGAGAGAGAGAGAGAGAGAGAGAGAGAGAGAGAGAGAGAGAGAGAGAGAGAGAGAGAGAGAGAGAGAGAGAGAGAGAGAGAGAGAGAGAGAGTGAGAGAGAGAGAGAGACAGAGAGAGAGAGAGAGAGAGAGAGAGAGAGAGAGAGAGAGAGAGAGAGAGAGAGAGAGGACAGAAGAACAGACATATATATAATCAGGAATGTTGGTAAAATGTAGATCCAACAAGTTAAATCTGTTCTCTAAAACTCCTTGGTTTGGAGTAAGAGTGAATCCGCCGTATCTGCCTACGTGATACGTAGATGGCAATTTACTATGGGACCTCGGCTTGCTCTAGTTCTAACCAGCTCTAGCAATTTTTGGTATCAACGGCCTTACATAGCCGAAAATTGTAGGCAGTACAACTTCCTTCCTTCCTTCCTTCCGCCCTTCCTTCCTTCCGCCTTCCTTCCTTCCGCCCTTCCTTCCTTCTTTCCTTCCTTAATTCATTTGAAAAGTAAAGTGATAACACGGGAAAGCCGAAAGGTGCAATAGTTGGGAAAAGAAGAATCATATACGATTTTCTCCATGGAAGTAGATTCGAGTTTTGTGAAAACTTCTTCTAAAGATGGTACCGTCCGCTGCACACGATAAATGCACATAGAGAGATGTACCACGGGGTGTGCAAACTGTCAGTCTCTATCGTAACATTTCCTGTGTGAGGCCAATTCGAATCCAGGGCATGCCAGTTGCATCTCAAAACGTGAGGCTGAAATCTACAACTTGTCCCTCGCGTCACGTACTGCTCTGCAAGTCAACGACATACATTGGATCGCGGCATTTTACAAGGCAAACACTGTCTCCATTGGAACCCCTTTGTCTTCATCTCCTTCAAATAACAACAGGAGTTACCTGTTGTTCAAGGGCGTCTAATTAGCATAAACTAATTACTTGCAAATGAGCGTGCATTTTCGACATAAATCGGTCACCCTTTTGTGACTTGTCAATTGTTCATGTAATCGAAGAAGCATATTTTGCTGCATCAAATCATAAGTACATGGATTAATACGTTTTGGGAAAAACAATTCTCATTAAAGTGTTTTTTATTACCTGAATATCAGTTTTATTATTCTTTATACTCAGTATGAATCACTGGAAAAACAAACTTCTGCAAAATGCAGAGTGCTCAGTTTGATCAATCAATCGTAGAAAGAAAAGCTTGAAGTCAAACCCATATTCCCGTCAAGCAAACCCGGCCAGCGGATAAATCATTTTCTTTTTAAACTCCCCAGCAAACTCCCCAAAATTCTCCAATATAATGAAACACAATACGAACCTTTTTGGAAGACGATGACGAGGTATAGCACCAGAAACAAGAGTTTGTTCTTTCTTCAGATGACTCCAAACGTTCTACCACCCCGGTTCTCAGACGAGGAAAAGTCCTCAGCTGACGGCAGCGGGCGTGTTTTGCAATGCACCATACAAGTTATCCAGTTATCCGAAGCAAAGCAAGCCTTGCGACCACCAAGCGCCCGAGCCCCACACTCTTATCGCTGCGTATCAAGCAGATGAGTTCTAACTACGACGTCACCTCCGCGCACACACGCAGAGCTGGGGTCTCGCGTCAGACTTCCAGCTGGAAAACCAGTGGACTGTCTCAGCCGTCCGCACTCCCGTTTTTTGTTCCCAGTCTGACGCCGTGAGTCACAGAGAGAGCGTGCCATTTACATCGTTACTACTATTTTTTACTGCGACCTCGTCCCACTCCCCACCCCCTCCTCGCCCTCCTCGACAACCCCATGATCCCCCCCATTTTTTCCGTCTCCCGCGCTCTCATCCCCCGTACCCGTACCCCCTACGCCCCACCCCTATGAACCTTCCCGCGACAGCTCCGACACTCCGAGTATCCTGTGTGCATGGGGTAGCAGTCTACATTGATCCCGCGTGACCCGAGCAGGCTTCACGAGCCGCCAAAACAGAGAGCTAAGTTAATCAAAACACACACATGAGGGTGACGATGGCCAGCATGCTTCCCCCGACCCACACCGGTGCACTGCCTCCATTGCTATCATCACACAGAGGGCCCGACCCCGACGACTGATGCAAGCTCAGACGAAAAAACCGTCCCCAAGGGTCTGCCATGTGCAGGGGCCAGATGTGTGAACTTTCTTTTGAAATATGAAAGGTTATAGAGAGGTGGGGAGTGGGGGGAAGCTTTGAGAGAGAGAGAGAGAGAGAGAGAGAGAGAGAGAGAGAGAGAGAGAGAGAGAGAGAGAGAGCAGTCTCACGTATCCAGGCGAATGAACGGGGGGACGGAATGATGAACGAAGGGACAGACACAGACAGACAGACAGACAGACAGACAGACGGACGGACGGACGGACGGACGGACGGACAGACAGACAGACAGACAGACAGACAGACAGACAGACAGACAGACAGACAGACAGACAGACACAGACAGACAGACAGACAGACAGACAGACAGACAGACAGACAGACAGAATACGAAAACACACAGACAGACAGACAGACAGGCAGACAGACAGACAGACAGACAGACAGACAGACAGACAGACAGACAGACAGACAGACACACTCAGACAATGGGGGTACGGATATAAGCCACATCTCAAAGACGGTCACAGCAGTTTCTTTTTTTTAAAGTTAGAAGACATAGAGCAGCAGAAGTAGCAGGGAACGCTTCAGAGACGGATTGTGGTGGGGGTGGGGGGGTGGGGGGGGGGGGTGGGGGTGGGGTGGGGTGGGGGGTGGGGGGTAGGCGGGAGAAAACATGATTTTAAACACAAGCCAAGGCTTCGTACTTTACATGTAGTCATCACCATTTTGTGTCTGGAACTTCTTATTCTGCCTCTTTAACAACACTTTATTTTCAGATGAACATGCTCTATATCTGTGACAATGACGTGACTGCACATGTGACCGGGCGTTTACTGCCTTGATGAGCCAGCATATACCAAATGTTAACAAGGAATGCCGTTGTAGGCACAACAACGTTATCTATGAACATGACGCAAGTGTTGTGAAGGTTCTAGATAATAGAGGAGATCGTAGCGCAGTCGTTTTGTTCATATCAGTCAGTCCATTTAGGTCATTGCTCTGGCACTTGGTCGAGTAGGGCTAAAGGCCTTCGCACACGAGGAAACTCCACTCGGGCAACTCGATTGCTCGCCATACATTGCTTCGTGTGCGATGTCGGTTGAAAGCAACTGGCATTCTAAGCAACTTTCCACGCCACCAGCAACTGAGTTGCTCGTGTTTAAACCTGTTCTAGTTTTGGGGGCAGTGGCGTGCCACTCTCTGTGAATCCACCAATCACCGGGCGACTTTAGAGCCTCGTTCTCGCGTTCTCGCGACTATTGCACAATTAAATGGCGGACATGTCTACGGTTCGCATAGAAAACGCTGTATTTGGAGAACTAGAAACCCATCCAAAGAAAATGTGAGCCATGAACAGCATTAATTTATCAAAGCTGTATGTTGAATGCATCAATAGGTCGTGAAAGCTCCTACATTTTAAAAATGGAAATGGAGGTCGACGCATCTACACAGCGAAGCATCTGTTGACGTTGTGTACAAAGCTAGTGTTGTCTGATACCACGAATACGATACATTTAAATTGCATCTGTGTTATGAAAATACTGTTCAGATTAAATTGATTAATTAATTGAGGCCCAACCAGCTGCAACAATTCCTGAAAATGTTCATGGCTCATTCGAAGGAAAGTTCTTGTTGCCTTGAGATCCTCGTTGAGGAGCTCTTGTAGCAGACACGAGTAGGCACCATGCCTTGGTCGTTTTGTCAACCATTCACGACACCAACACGATCTTTTTCTCTTTTTACTTTGCTCGGCATTTATAAGTAGTACAGCAGCAGCTGCAACATCATCATTAGATGACGAAGTACTGTCGCCATCGTCACTCTAAGTTTCAGTCATGCTAGGGCAAGCCTTCGGGGGAGAGATGCTGAGCGTCTTGAGTGCAACCGCGGGAATTAATACGCTTCCATAAATACAACGTGGCGAGAGGTGAAAGGTCACAGTGGAAGCGTGTGCGAGCTCAGTCTCCAGCATTGTCTGCCACATGGCAAGCAACCTGCCGCAAGCAACGTGGCAAGAGACTTTGGTTGCCTCGTGTGCGAAGGCCTTAAATTTGTCTTGTTGTGTCACATGACGTCAGTCGATTTCCAGCTCGATCGTGAGCGAGAATATGCAGCTTGATTCACGAAAGTTCTGGAACCTGGGATAGGTATATAAGGCGCGACAAAGCGAGAGACAGACACGAGCAGCAAATGCGACAGAGTTAAGGTGAGAGCTTAACTTTATAAGGAGTGAGTCCTCTGCGGCACTGCGCGTAGAGTGAAGCAAGTACGACGATACTACTTATTGTCACCGCTGTGTATCGACCAGTAAGTGAATAAAGTTTATCAAAAACGACCACCAGCGGTTGTAACTTCGCAAGCTAGGAGAACCCCTGTACGACAAGATAGAGTGAAGCACAAGATTATGAGCCAGTGTTGTCAAAGTCCATGCGGAAGCCAAGGCATGCCAATAATTTAAATACGATTCATTTCATCCAAGGATTACATAAAAGTTTGTAAAAGTCTGGTTCATACAGGTGATCTTTCGAACTTGACCACTTGTCTGCAATCAAAACATAATTACACAATCTTGTGATCTTGTAATGTTCATGAGCGATTGGCTTGTTTATGGCTTAGGAGAAAATTCTGATTAAAAGTTATCGCACAACGGAAAAAAATCCACAGAACTTTCAATGAGAAACTATTAATTCTCCCAGTGATGAAGGAAGGACTCGGTGTGTTTGAACAATTCTGGTTTCTGAAGCAGCGACAAGGGCGACTGTGTTATCATCGAACGACGATCTCATTCGCAGTGATTCGCAACTGTGTTCTTGGCTGGCAGTACTTGTAAAATTGCACCCTCCATGCCATTATATAATTGTAGCTTGTCGACAGTTGGTTTCAGGATCTGTGGGAGATATACCTCCCACCCACCTCAGTCAACCCCCTCTCACCCAACCTCCCTTGTCATTCCCAGTTCCCCTTCTCTTCCTCATTCCTTCTTGTACGAATATAACCACTCGTGCAGTTCAGTTCAGTCGTAGCTTTCGATTTCTAGTAAATACAAATGGCGGAAGATGGAGGGTAGCCTCCAACACAGCGTAGGCAGAGTTTACATTGCTGATAGACTCCCTGTATGTACGCGTCTTTGCCTGGTTGCGTTCACATGAGTTCAGGCACTCGTCGCTAATGGGGACGACCACAGACTCGCAGGCGTTCCTCGTGTCATGGGATTTTCCCCGTAGGAAAATCCGATAAGCATGCTCCACGTACGTTTTGCATTCCAAACGACTGGGTCACCTCTAAGGAATTTCGTCCGTTCACTGACTGTGCCCATGAAATGCAGGGTTACAGTGTGTTCGATGAATTAAAAACGCAAGAAAATTAGTTACGAGACTATAAGCAATTACATCGCTTGTGCAAGGCACTCCATTGAATAAACTTACTTTTAATTAAGTGTGCACACATCAGAACTTTTTTCTTACTCTTCTTTATTTCTTTCTCTTTCTTCCTTCCTTCCTTTATTCCTCTATCCATCCATCCACCCACCCACCCATCCATCCATCATCCATCCATCCATCCATCCATCCATCCATCCATCCATCCATTCATCCATCCATTTATCCATCCATCCATCCATCCATCCATCCATCCATCCATTAATCCATCCATCCATCCATCCGTCATCCATCAACCTGTCTGTCCGTCCGTCTGCCTGTATCTATTCATGTGTTTCCGTTTACTTATTTATGCAATCTGTCATCACATATTAAGCAATTTTCCTCGCTATCTAAAGTGTCTTTTCCGCAACAATGTCTTCACTTTTTACCAGAGCGATGCATCAAATTGTTAGTCTTCGTAAACTCAGACGATAACTTGCTGACAGACCTGGCATCGAACAAGACTGACTGCACATCTCAATAATCGTGCGACACTTATGGGGAGTGGGGTAAGATGTATTTTTGGTAATTGTGCCGACGTGCAGATAGGAAACACTCCATTGTCTGACGTAATCGGTACTCGGCGACCTGTTTACACAGTGACACGTCATCGAGAAATACCAGGATGCAGGTTTCATCATGCCACGCCTCTCCACGTTGAATGGCTGACCCTCAAGTTAGACTTACGTCAGCGATAAAAGCGTCCAAAACTTATGTAGGACCTGTTCATGAAGAACCTACCTCAGATAAACTTAAACAAACGCTTGCACTCAACATTTACAAATGGCTCAATCGCAATTCCTATGATGTAATATTCGTGTTTCTAGAATTGCGATTTCAAATTTCAAAGTATATTGAAAAACACCGCGCGCGCGCGCGCGCGCGTGTGTGTGTATTTGTGCGCGCGTGCGCGTGCGTGCGTCTGTGTGTGTATGCGTGCGTGTCTGTTTGTGTGCATGCGTGCGTGAATGTGTGTGCGTGCGCGTGTGCGTGCATGCGAGTGTGTGTGCGTGCGTACACGCGTGTGTGTGGCTTTTTTGTGTACGTGCGTGCGTGGATGCGTGAGTGCGTGCGTGTTGTGTGTATGCGTGCGTGTCTGTTTGTGTGTATGCGTGCGTGCATGCGTGAATGTGTGTGCTTGCGCGTGCGCGTGCATGCGTGAGTGTGCGTGCAAATGCGCATGTGTGTGTGTTTGTGCGTCGTGATAGCGTATATATGTGTGCGTGCGTGCATGTTTGTGTGTGTGTGCGTGTGTGCGTGCGTGCGTGCGTAAGAATTCTTACAAGAGAGCTAGATTGACGTGTGCTGTCTCCATTGAGTGCGTCAGTGTGTCGTCGCGTTGTCGTGCCAGCACTGATAACGCATGCTCCTGCATGCCTCTTCATAGCTGTCAGCGCGCTGGGACGCCGTCAAGCGGCCTTCCTCTAAGTTCCGCTCATACCTTCACGTGAGCAAGCCTTAATTATAGACTTGCTGTGGAGGATCGTTTCGGAGGGGAGGGGGGGGGGGGGGGGGGGGGGGGACGGGGGAGGAGGAGGGATGGGAAACTTGTAGTCAGCTGAATTCATTAGCCATCGTGAAACTGCGATGTGCCATGTTGGGTTGATTTACATAATAGAGTCGAGAAAATGGCAGATTCTGTTTCTCTCTTTCGCTTTCTGATCGCGATCGCCTGCCTGTTAGTCAGCTTCTCCTGTCATTTGGGTGTAAGAATAGACCCACTGCGTTCCCTTGCGTGATTCGTAAATGGCGAATAACTAGGTGATTTTCGTGATCAATGGCCTAACATAGCCTACAGACGCTAATAGACCGTCAACTTTCATTCATGTCTGTGTGTGTCAGCCACCATGGCGGGTTTCCCAGACGATGGATAAGCAATCCGAAGCAATCCTAAGGGCGTTCCCGGTATTACTGTGAAGTGATCGCTGTAAGCATACAGGAGTCTGGTATTACTGTGAAGTGATCGCTGTAAGCATACAGGAGTCTGGTATTACTGTGAAGTGATCGCTGTAAGCATACAGGAGTCTGGTATTGCTGTGAAGTGATCGCTGTAAGCATACAGGAGTCTGGTATTACTGTGAAGTGATCGCTGTAAGCATACAGGAGTCTGGTATTACTGTGAAGTGATCGCTGTAAGCATACAGGAGTCTGGTATTGCTGTGAAGTGATCGCTGTAAGCATACAGGAGTCTGGTATTACTGTGAAGTGATCGCTGTAAGCATACAGGAGTCTGGTATTACTGTGAAGTGATCGCTGTAAGCATACAGGAGTCTGGTATTACTGTGAAGTGATCGCTGTAAGCATACAGGAGTCTGGTATTGCTGTGAAGTGATCGCTGTAAGCATACAGGAGTCTGGTATTGCTGTGAAGTGATCGCTGTAAGCATACAGGAGTCTGGTATTGCTGTGAAGTGATCGCTGTAAGCATACAGGAGTCTGGTATTGCTGTGAAGTGATCGCTGTAAGCATACAGGAGTCTGGTATTGCTGTGAAGTGATCGCTGTAAGCATACAGGAGTCTGGTATTGCTGTGAAGTGATCGCTGTAAGCATACAGATGTCTGGTATTGCTGTGAAGTGATCGCTGTAAGCATACAGATGTCTGGTATTACTGTGAAGTGATCGCTGTAAGCATACAGGAGTCTGGTATTGCTGTGAAGTGATCGCTGTAAGCATACAGAAGTCTGGTATTGCTGTGAAGTGATCGCTGTAAGCATACAGAAGTCTGGTATTACTGTGAAGTGATCGCTGTAAGCATACAGAAGTCTGGTATTGGAACGAATGTATTACAAGAACTGACGGACTGGACGTTGCGCAGGATTGCAGCGATCACTTGGAAAAAGACCGGAAATGCCTTTTGGATTGCTTTGGATTGCTTTGGATTGCTTTAGCTTGCGTTGGATTGCTTTAGATTGCTTTGAATTGCTTTAGATTGCTTTAGATTGCTTTGGATTGCTTTGGATTGCTTTGGATTGCTTTGAATTGCTTTGGATTGCTTTGAATTGCTTTGGATTGCTTTGGATTGCTTTGAATTGCTTTGAATTGCTTTGGATTGCTTTGGATTGCTTTGAATTGCTTTAGATTGCTTTGGATTGCTTTGAATTGCTTTAGATTGCTTTGGATTGCGATTGCTTTGAATTGCTTTAGATTGCTTCAGATTGCTTTGGATTGCTTTAGATTGCTTTGAATTGCTTTAGATTGCTTTGGATTGCTTTAGATTGCTTTAGATTGCTTTGGATTGCTTTAGATTGCTTTGGATTGCTTTGAATTGCTTTGAATTGCTTTAGATTGCTTTAGATTGCTTTGAATTGCTTTAGATTGCTTTGGATTGCTTTGAATTGCTTTGAATTGCTTTGGATTGCTTTGAATTGCTTTGATTGCTTTGGATTGCTTTGAATTGCTTTAGATTGCTTTGAATTGCTTTAGATTGCTTTGAATTGCTTTAGATTGCTTTGGATTGCTTTGAATTGCTTTGGATTGCTTTGGATTGCTTTGGATTGCCTTAAATTGCCTTGGATTGCTTTAGATCGCTTTGGATTGCTTTGGACTGCTTTGAATTGCTTTAGATTGCTTTGGATTGCTTTGAATTGCTTTGGATTGCTTTGGATTGCTTTGGATTGCTTTGAATTGCTTTAGATTGCTTTGGATTGCTTTGGATTGCTTTGGATTGCTTTGAATTGCTTTAGATTGCTTTGAATTGCTTTAGATTGCTTTGGATTGCTTTGGATTGCTTTGAATTGCTTTAGATTGCTTTGGATTGCTTTGAATTGCTTTGGATTGCTTTGGATTGATTTCGATTGCATATCTATATCCTTGACAAACCCGCCTCCATGTGTCTCTGCGTGTGTTTACTATGAAGGTTCATGAAGCTGTGTCTTTGTGCATCTGTGTGTCTGTATTTCTGTCACTTTGCCAGAACACCCACCTGTCCTGTGCGGGAGTATGCGTGCGCATGCATGCGTGTTACTCTGTGTGTGTGTTTGTGTGTGTGTGTGTGTTTGTGTGTGTGTGTGTGTGTGTGTGTGTGTGTGTGTGTGTGTGTGTGTGTGTGTGTGTGTGTGTGTGTGTGTGTGTGTGTGTGTGTGTGTGTGTGTGTGTGTGCGTGCGCGTGTTTTTTCCACAAACTTAGACAAATCATGTTCGCAAAGTAGACATTGAAAACACACTCATACTTTGTGCGAACAACTGTCCTAGAAAGTTTGAAACTCTATAAGGCAACACACGAACGTGACCGACATATTTATACGCACAAATTTTTACTCCATAGTTGATATGGTCCTTCCATTATAGCATGACACCACGCATCAGTAACTAGGGGATCCACGTCGAATTCACATCACGTGGGAGATGCTTATGATTATTCAGTGTATTAAAACACCAGGACTCCGCTTTCTCATTTTTTTTTAAAATCCCCAGCTGTAGGTGATCTATACTGAATGACTGATGAGCACGTCTCGCAAGAGCAGACAACCTGTGGAGGCGAGGCTATGAAACGTCAAGAATGCATCTATCAATCACCATTTTTGCACAGAGGCCCAAACTGTGGAACAGGAAACGTGTCCGGGTAGATGGAAAAAAAAGTTGCACAAATATATATGTCCATCTCAAGGCAAAGCATGCGCAGAAGTCTCGGCTCTGCATGTCGATGCATGTTTTCAATGGCACGTCACGGTCTTGGACTGTGAGTCGTCATCACTCATACTTGCACGTTCAAATCCATTTTGCTCAATACATATCGCTGTGACAGCTGACTTGAATGATAACAAAAATTGCCGGCTGTGAAGAACGGCCTTCAGTCAAAGTAACAAAGCGAGAACAAGCAGATAGAGAGCATTAGGGCTACGCCTTGAATGCGTTAAACGTTAGGACAGCGCGTGGCGATTCTTTCGCACATTTTATGCACTGAGCTCAGCTTATGAATGCATAAAGTATTTTTGGACAGGCTCCATTTGATACCCTTTCAATTGTGCAAATACATATGCAGCATTTTGCTCCCCTAGGTCTGTATTTCAGATGCGAATCACTGACGCAATCGATTTAGGATGAAAAAAGAGTGTATTGAGAATCCGATTATGTCAGCTTACAAATGCATTAAATATTTAGGGAAAGGCTCAAATGAGGAGCACTTCATTTACACAAAAACGCACACAACATTTCGCTCTCCAAGACTTCTACTTTCTGTTCGAATCACTTCTGTGCTGACGGTAGCGACTCTGACTTGAGTCACAGAACACGCTTTGTGAGATATGTTTCCACTTGCACAGTCGCATTGCTGCTTGTGCAAATAGAATCTGACCTTATCCTGCATAAATCTACGACTCTTTCCGCACAATAAATCTGATAATTAAATAAACGCTTAAAGCTGTCCATGTTTTATGTGTAAATTGACGTAAACCGTTGTGGCTGCAAGTGTCGAGTCATAAAGGTTTGCATGGTATCTTTGAGTTCTCTCGCACCATGCGGACCTAAATATTCTTAGGTCAACTTCCCTTTAAACCGTAAAGAAATAATGTCAAAGGTATTACTTCTGCGTCCCTGTATAATCTTAATACCTTTAAAGTCATGTCATTTGCATGATCACCCCCCCTAATCTGGCCCTGTTCTCCACTTATGAAACAATTTTATATCGAATACTGCTTTGAGGAATTGCATATGATTGCAGGTTGCAGATGCAAATCGTTGTCTGTAGCGTCATTTATGCCCTCAAGGCCGGCAGCGAAATTTGATGCTGGTGGCAGGTGTGTTCAGTGGTTTTGAACGATCGAGCTTTACAATGGGAATGAGAAGAAAAACCCACGTGGCACTTTCATCCTTCAATCTGATCTTTTACTCTTCTTTCATCCAATAACCACAGGCTTTTGGTTGATCAACATCAACGATGAAGTGAAAAGTCTCGCTCGCTTTGATTTTCTCGTTGCAATCAACGGGAACAGACAGATCATAGCAAGAATGAGAGCGCGGTTCAAGATAACCTGTTGGAGATCCAGAGCTCTGCAGCATGAGCCATTGCAGCATCTGGACAGTAGTTTTAAATCAGTACTCGGTATATGGATGAGCAAAACCAACACGACGAATCATTCTGGTGTGCTATACCTGACAGTGACTAGAGGTACGACATTTTGCAGACAAGAAGAAAAATTGTGGCTGACAAACAAGGTCGTGCATGACTAGCAAGAACACAATAGCTTGATCTGTTAATGAGCAAACATCTAGCAACGCCATCAGAGTCATCGTGTATATTTTCCCCATACCCTTGCACATTATAAGTTAATCCATGTGCTGTAAACTCGATTACTCAGGAATTTGTATTGAAAACTTATTATTCTTTAGATTGTAAAATTTGCATTGTCTTCCACAAGGCACGAAGAAGACGATAGGCAGAGGATCCAAACCAATACAAACATCTCCCGTGAATAGATAGGTGTAATGCGCACTGTTAGAAACTCCCACGTGTACAAGCCACTTAGAAAATCAGTGTTACCTTTCAGGCTGACCATCTGCACATGGGGAGGCAGCAGGCCAATGGAACAATTTGTTGTAAACCCAGCTGGCGCCAACACTCGCAGTTAACTGTCCCTCCACCTCTGACAGCTTGCACTACAGTATCAGGTAGACGTTTACAGTTAATCGATTCCAATCACACAAACAGAGACAACGGCCGATATCCCTACCTTGAAAAACAGGCAAGGCGTGGGTACGGTCGAACTCAGGTGACGGACTGCACTGCGACGTCCACGCGAAATCCACTGCGTTGTGTTCCTATCGAGAAGCAACCACTCCAGTGAAGAACCGAACTAATACGTGTGGCGCCCGCCAAGGCCGCTGCGATAGTGAAATAGGTGCGAGTAAACTCTCGCCTTTGCCGAACGCCGAGTTCTTACGTCACAACATGGAGAGTCTCCCCGCCGGAGGTGCGTTTCCTAGAGGCTAGCGCTTTGTATCGATAGCTATCGAGAACGTTCAAAGACGAGCGTTCACAGGGAGCGTTTGAGGGTGGGCGGGTTCAAGTCCGAGGAAAGCTTTGGTGTTTGCGAGCGCGCGTCACCATCACGCCTCTACGAACACTTCGATCCTTCAGAGAGACATTGCCACTATCTGGGGAACAAGCTCCAATATTCTAGGCTTGTTCAGGAGTACAAAGCGCTGCATGAGCGCTTCATGTTGGCAATTGAGCGCTCTTGGCCTCTCCTGAGCACCTACAGATTTAGTGCAGCGCTTCACTTGTTAAAGGGGAGGTAAATCTTCTGCGCCCCATGTTGTGTTGATAGACGCTAAGAAAGTGTTTTCTTTGCCACATGCATCCTTTATATGCACGTTTAAATATATTCTGCATGAATAAAGTCCCCTACTGTGTCATCCTTACTTGCCACTACTCGCGCATACAGAGCTCTTGGGGCAAATAAAGCCCGTTCCAGTCCCAAAATGATGTTTCTGAGGGTTATTTTACGCATTGACGGCCACTGCGGGATCGAAGACGCCATTTTGAAAATCGTGTGAATCACCTCGGATCTGTGATGCACAGCGCTGCTCAGCGCTGAGTGAATCACGCCCCAAAATTGCTGTTCAGGAGTGAAACATGTGCAGCGCTTCGCAGCGCTGCGCCTCCTGAACAAGCCTTCACAGGTGGCCCCAGGGCGTTGCCATGGACGCCATGAGATTATCATGGCGGGTTTGCAGCCTTTCATCCTTCTTCCTTGCCGGCACTTCATTATCACCACCAATCTTGTCTGGACACTGCACTCTACCCGTAGTCACCTGTCTGCCTAGCCGGGAGGTAACGGTGAAGATAAAGAGCACAGAATGAGTCGTGATGATTATGTGTGACCTTTTGGATGGAGTGAGCTGGGGATGGAGATGGTTGTGTGTGTGTGTGTGTGTGTGTGTGTGTGTGTGTGTGTGTGTGTGTGTGTGTGTGTGTGTGTGTGTGTGTGTGTGCGCGTGTGCGCGAGCGCGCGCATGTGTGTGTTCATTTGAAGTGAAACCATAAAGTTTCCAAGCTATGCTCTGTGCCTGCACCTTCAAGTCTCAACTGACCGTCCATGTCTGTGTGCATGCGTGGATCTCTGTGTCTCTGCGCGTCATCAGTTAGGGTGTCTGTCTATCTGTCTGTCTGTCCGGGCCATCCATCCGTATGTGCGCGCGCGTATGTTTATCTGTGTGTGTGTGTGTGTGTGTGTGTGTGCGTGTGTGTGTGTGTGTGTGTGTGTGTGTGTGTGTGTGTGTGTGTGTGTGTGTCTGTCTGTCTGTCTGTCTGTCTGTCTGTCTGTGTGTCTGTGTGTCTGTCTGTCTGTGTGCCAGTCTCTCTCTCTCTCTCTCTCTCTCTCTCTCTCTCTCTCTCTCTCTCTCTCTCTCTCTCTCTCTCTCTCTCTCTCTCTCTCTCTCTCTCTCTCTCTCTCTCTCTTTGTGTGTGTGTCTCTCTCTCACCACAATGAAAGGACAAAACATACTTTCTGGACGAAGAATCTATAATCAGGCAGATCAAACATTGTCACAAACCATTCCAAACCCACCCACTCACGCTCTTCGACAACCACTCACAAACTCGACCATTTTTCATCTACCCCCCAAAACTACTACACAGCATTATTGGATTTGTGTATCGTCCCTGTAGTTCCAACAGCGCTGTGTTTGTGTGTCTCCATTCAAAGCAAATACAGACAAGAGAAAAAACCCTAGAGGTCCTATGAGCGACTGGGTTACTTGCTTGGGGGTGGGTAAAGAGAAGGATTGGAAGTTGGGGAAAGGAGGGGGATGAGAGGGGAGTGTCTTGTATTTGCATGCTGGCTAGGGGACAGGCGGTAGAATCAGACAGCTGCAGCCTGCTACGCTTTCCCCAAATGTCACAACACATCGCTCTATCAACCAGACAAGCTCTGGCGCCCCTCTGGGACTAGGACTGAACTGGATGTCCAGAGCGGCAACGCTTCCTGTGCTGAAAATACACATCGGCCCCATGATGATTTTTATGGGCCCCTTTGTCTTCCGCCCTGTGTCATGTGACACAGAAGCCGCAGAAGTGAGGAATAAGGCACCGTTTGACTGGATGAAGAGAGGGTTTTATTGGTGGTTTACTGGAGGTCCTACAGACTTTATCTGTCTGTCTGTCCGTCCCGTCTCCACGGCTTATATCTCAAAAACTACTGGACGGATTTCCTTGAGATTTTGCACACTAACTGGAAGTTAGGTCCGATTGAATGTATCAAATTTTCAGAATCGAGGCTTGAAGAGAAAGTGGTTTTCTAAGGTCGTATTCTCGAAATTACCGGTCGAAAAATTATTGAAATGACATTTGACGGCAAAGCCAAATTTGACGTCATTAATAGCATGACGTCATTTGCATGTACGATCTGAAATTCAGTCCAACTTAGAAGCTTTCTGTCTCAACATTTCAATTGACGTAACAGCAGAAATTATGGGTATCTTTTTAGATTGACGTCATTTAGAGTTTCGGGGAACCCATGCGAGAATGAATAATTTCCTGAACGTTGGTGAAGGAGACAGAAGGATTTTTTACGATGCGGGTCGTTTCGTTTCGAAAATGTAACCCTTGAACAGCATTAATTTATCAAATCTGGGTACTACTATTGACCGCAATACCCCGCAATACCCACAAATATACCGCAATACCACCAAATATGCAACTCGTACTTGCGTCAAATCGCCGTAGTTTGATGTTTACTTAGCCCGCTGAACGCTGCC